>WAAF01018585.1:145457-165137 GCA_013400475.1 Tricholaema leucomelas
TAAAGCATAATTTAATGATATTAAAAGGAAATTTAATTAAATTGTATTTAAATTAAATTATTAATATTAAAATAGTTTTCATTTTTTATAATTATTAACATAATTATAAAATAATCCATTAAAAAAAAAAAAAAAGAAAAAGGTGAATAGTAGGTATGGGCAGCCTGATCTAGGGTAGGGTGTCCCTGCCCATGGCAGAGGGGTTGGAACTAGATGCTCCTTGTGATCCCTTCCAACCCTGACTGATCCATGATTCTATGATATATTAAGAGGCAGGTAAAGCAGATAAAAGGTAATTATTCTGCTTGTATTTAATGGCATGTTTTTGGCAAATAAACAGAACTTTACTTAAGAATAATATGGCAGGAATGTCAGAAAGGTATAAAGTAATTATTCTGCTTCAGTTGGTGCTTGAATGGTGTTAAATGCTGGGAATCATACTTTGACACAAACGTAAACAGGTAATAGAGAAGGCAGAGGAAAGCAATGATCTGCAAATCACAAAACATAACATAAAGGGAAAGACTGAAGTGAATTGTGTTTTGTTTTTCCTGAAAAGTAAGCTTTCCCTCCTAGAGAGGAATTAACTGTTCTGCATGTTCCGAAAGAGGGGGGGAATGCATTGTTTTGCTACAGGAATTTGAATAAAGGAATGTATTAAGCTAACAAATAGCCAGAATTACAGGATCACAGGATGTTAGGGGTTGAAAGGACCCAAGGAGATCAAGCCCAACTACCCTGGCAGAGCAGGACAATACTATCTAACATAGATCACAGAGGAGCACATCCAGACAGGCCTTGAAAGTCTCCAGAGGAGACTCCACAACCTCTCTGGGGAGCCTGAGACAGTGCTCTGTGACCTTCACAGTAAAGAAGTTCCCCCTTGTGTTGAGGTGGAACCTCCTGTGCTGCAACTTATACCCATTGCTCCTTGTCCTATCCCAGGGAGCAAGTGAGCAGAGCCTGTCTCCCCCTCATGGAAGCCTTCAGATACTTATAAACATTATCAAATCCCCTCTAAGTCTTCTCTTCTCCAGATTAAACAGCCTCAGCTCCCTCAGCCTCTCCTCATAAGCCATGCCTTTCAGTCCCCTCATCATCCTCATAGCCCTCTGCTGGACCCTCTCCAGCAGATCCTTGTCCCTCTTCAACTGGGGAGCCCAAAACTTGAACACAGTATTCAAGATGAGGTCTCAGCAGGGCAGAGTAGAGGGGGAGCAGAACCTCCCTTGATCTGCTGGACACACTCTTCCTAATACACCCCAGGATCCCCTTGGCCTTCTTGGCCACAAGGGCACATTACTGTGCCATGGTTAACTTGTTATCCACCAGGATCCCCAGGTTCCTCTCCATAGGACTGCTTTTTAGTGGTGGAGTTTATTATTCCTACTCAGAATCAAGGCATTGAGGAACTGTTTTCATTAAAGAAAGCTTTTGACATAATTGTCAAAGACATTTTTATATACTTGTTCCTACACAGAGCAAGGTTCTGGATTGTCTGTCCTGCAGATTGTCTACCTCTATGCAATAGGTTAACACAAGGGCTAACCTGCTGGCTCCCTTGACACACAAGTGAGGGGATAAGTAACACACAAAACTCAGGGTTGAGATAAAGAGATAAGAGTTAAAAATAACATAACAAAATCACAAAGCATAATTATCTTATCTAATAATCCAATCACTCCCTGGAGGTAATGCATGATTACCTTCCCTTAGCCTATTTGCAGAAGCAGCAGTGTGAAATACTGTTACAGTCTAAGATCAGTGCCCTAACTGTAAGCTGCAAATGAAAGTTTTCAAGAGAAGTTGACAATGTGCCCCAAAAGGGCTGAACAGGACATAAGAGATATATTTTTCTCATTTCATTGGTTCATGTGGATCTGTTGGAGGGTAGGAGAGCCCTGCAGAGGGACCTTGCCAGGCTGGATGGGTGGTCAGAGGCCAATGGGATGAGATTGAACAAGGCCAAGTGCAGGGTTCTACACTTTGGCCACAACCCCAAGCAGTGCTACAGGCCGGGGACAGAGTGGCTGGAGAGCAGCCAGGAAGAAAGGGACCTGGGGATGCTGGTAGATAGGAGTAGAACATGAGCCAGCAGTGTGCCCAGGTGGGTGAGAGAGTCAATGGCATCCTGGGCTGGATCAGGAACAGTGTGGCCAACAGGACAAGGGAGGTTATTCTGCCCCTGTACTCAACACTGGTCAGGCCACACCTTGAGTGCTGTGTCCAGTTCTGCCCTCCTCAGTTCAAGAGAGATGTTGAGACACTGGAATGTGTCCAGAGAAGGGCAACGAAGGTGGTGAGGGGCCTGGAGCACAGCCTTGTGAGGAGAGGCTGAGGGAGCTGGGGGTGTTTAGTCTCTGAGGGACTATTTACAAGGTCTTGTAATAACAGGACAAGAGGTAATGGGTTTTTAACTGGAAGAAAAGAGATTTAGACTAGGTGTTAGAAGGAAGCTCTTTACAGTGACTGTAGTGAGACACTGAAACAGGTTGCACAGGGGGGTTGTGGCTGCTTCCTCCCTGGAGGTGTTCAAGGCCAGGTTGGATGAGGTCTTGAGCAACCTGCTCTAGTGGGAGGTGTCCCTGCCTATGGCAGGGGCTTGGAACTGGATGATCCTTGAGGTCCCTTCCAACCTAAACCGTTCTATGATTCTATGATTTTCAGTTGTGATGAGGGAGGTCTAGGCTGGGTGTTAGGAGGAAGATCTTTCCAGAGAAAGTGATTGGCATTGGAATGGGCTGCCAGGGAGGTGATGGAGTCACTGTCCTTGGAGGTGTTCAACAAAAGCCTGGCTGAGGCACTTAGTGACATGATCTAGTTGATTGGACAGGGCTGGGTGCTAGGTTGGACTGGATGATCTTGGAAGTCTCTTCCAACTTGGTTGATTCTATGATTCTGTGATTCTATGATGTGTATTTTTCCATATGATGAGAAAATTTAGTACAGACCTGTTTTGTTTCAGTGTAGGAGTCTTAGTTCCTTCTGAATATGTGTTGATAATGTTTTTTTTTTTCCTTAGTCATTCACTAAGGTAATCACTACCATAAATTCAGTTTAATGAAAGGACTTTAAATATTTCAACTATTTTAATATTCATCTGTGAGTTTTCCATGCTTTTCATTTTAACTAACCAGAAACGTTTGATAGATTTCCAAAATGATTGAATTTCTCAAGGCTTCCTTAAGTCTAAATTTGCTAAAACAACAGGACAGAATTCCTCCTTCTAGGCCACTTAAAAGCATCGTCAATGTGCAGCAGTATTTTCCCAAACCTATAGAGAGGAGAAGTGTAAAAAGCTGCTCAGAGTGCTAAAAGATGCATGCCTCATGGACATCCTTAAAATTAGTTGCTTTAAACACCTCTAGTGTGAAACAGCATCTGCATGGTTTATGATCAAACTTCAGTGTAAAAAGTTAAGAGACACCGATCGTAGTCCAGAAGTAGCACAGTGTTCAATAAACAGAACACAGATTCCTCCTGCTCTCTTCTTCTGCAGCCAATCTGTTGAATAGTCTTTGCCTACTGAGCTTATAACTCAAGTCATGAGCATTGTTCCCTCCATGGAAAGAGCTCTGTGATGTCCAACTGCTGCCTTACATCTGACAACAGTCAGAATCATAGAATCAACCAGGTTGGAAGAGACCTCCAAGATCATCCAGTCCAACCTAGCAACCAGCCCTGTCCAATCAACCAGATCATGGCACTAAGTGCCTCAGCCAGGATTTTTATGAGCACCGCCAGGGATGGCAACTCCACCACCTCCCTGGGCAGCCCATTCCAATGCCAATCACTCTCTCTGGTAAGAACTTTCTCCTAACATCCAGCCTATACTTCCCCCAGCACAACTTGAGACTGTGTCCCCTTCTTCTGTTGCTGGTTGCCTGGCAGAGGAGACCAACCCCCACCTGGCTACAGCCTCCCTTCAGGTAGTTGTAGACAGCAATGATGTCACCTCTGAGCCTCCTCTTCTCCAGACTAAACACCCGCAGCTCACTCAGCCTCTCCTCATAGGGTTTGTGTTCCAGGCCCCTCACCAGCTTCATTGCCCTTCTCTGGACACGCTTCAGTATGTCAACATCTCTCTTGAATTGAAGAGCCCAGAACTGGACACAGTACTCTAAGTGTGGCCTGACCAGTGTTGAGTACAGGGGCAGAGTAACCTTCCTTGTCCTACTGGCCACACTGTTCCTGATCCAGGCCAGGATGCCATTGGCTCTGCTGCTCACCCGGGCACACTGCTGGCTTACGTTCAGCTACTATCTACCAGCACCTCCAGGTCCCTTTGTTCCTGGCTGCTCTCCAGCCACTCTGTCCCCAGCCTGTAGCACTGCTTGGGGTTGTTGTGGCCAAAGTGCAGAACCCTGCACTTGGCCTTGATAAATTTCATATGCAGGAAGGAAGTCCTCAACAGCAGAATAAAGAGGAGCAGGGTAAGAGAGAAGCCAAGCAGAAGCATCAAGCAGCAGGCACCCCTTCAGCAAACTTTGTCCTTTTTTACTGAGTATGATGCTCATGGTCTGGGATACCTGTAGCAAACTTCAGTCATCTCTTCTGGCTGACTCAGAGTTGCTGATGGCCTGCAGCCTATGTCTGGCCCAGGATCCATCCCAGCAAAACCAGGACATAGATTTAAAAAAAAACATATATCTCTCTTGGAAAATGTACCATGTAACAATAGCTTAAAAGGTTTACATTAGAGTGTGAGAGCAGGTCTGCTAAGTCAGGTTCATTTAGTTCTAGTGCATTATGGCCTAGAAAAAGATGTCTAAATATAGTAACAGGGCAGAAACACAGGTATACTTCCTCCACTATATCTTCCCAGAAACTACATTCTGCATCTTACAGACTTCTGGAGCAAGTACAAGAAAGGTATTTTTTGTTTTATCAGTAATATGTCTACTTTCCTTTCTTGTTTTTTTTTTTTCATTTTCCTTCCCAGCAATTTTTCAAATTGCTTTTTGAGTTGATAGAAATGTTCCTAGTCCTCAGTTTTCTGCAGTAACAGACTCCCCACCTTAGCTCCAGCTGTGTGGAAAAGCTGTTCCCTTTGTTTCTGCTATGCTTTTCTGTAGTAATTTTACTTAATGTACATAGCTGCATTGAAAAAAAAACCAAAAAAACAAATAGTGAATGTTTGCTGCCTTTTCACTTTTTTTTTATGTCATCACAATCCCTTCCACTTTGTCTTTTTCTGATCAGAGATTCCTGGGCTGACTTTGTACCTTTGTACATCACCTCTCAGGTAGTGACAGGACTAGGGTGAATGGACGGAAGCTGGAGATAGGTAGGTTCAGCCTCGACGTGAGGAGGAAGTTGCTGAGCATGAGAGTGATGAGAGCCTGGAATGGGTTGCCCAGGGAGGTGATTGAGGCCCCGTCCCTGGAGGTGTTTAAAACCAGGCTGGATGAGGCTGAAGGCAGCCTGATCTAGGGTAGGATGTCCCTGCCCATGGCAGGGGGCTTGGAACTAGATGATCCTTGTGGTCCCTTCCAAACCTGACTGATTCTATGATTCTATGTTGTTTAGCTTGGAGAAGAGGAGGCTCAGGGGTGACCTCATTGCTGTCTACAACTACCTGAAGGAAGAGGTTGTAATCAGGTTGTAATCACTGTCCCTGGAGAAGTTCAAGAAAAGCCTGGATGAGGCATTTAGTGCCATGGTCTAGATGACTGGATAGGACTGAGTGCTAGGTTGGACTGGATGATCTTGGAGGTCTCTTCCAACCTGGTTGATTCTATGATTAGTCCAAAACTGTGATTCAGGTGGGGATTGATTTCTTCTCCCAGGCAACCAGCAACAGAACAAGGAGACACAGTCTTAAGTTGTGCCAGGGGAGGTCTAGGATAGAGGTTAGGAGGAAGTTGTTGCCAAAGAGAGTGATTGCCATTGGCATGGGCTGCCCAGGTAGGTGGTGGAGTCTCCGTCCCTGGAGGTGTTCAAGAAAAGACTGAATCAGGCACTTAGTGTCATGGCCTAGATGACTGGATAGAGCTGGGTGCTAGGTTGGACTGGATGATCTTGCAGGTTTCTTCCAACCTGGCTGATTCTCTGAATATTTTCGATTTCTTATATATGTTTTCTGTAAAGAAAGGACTACAAGGACAATATTTAACATGCTTAAGTTATGCAGTACCATGATGATTTTTGCTGCATCTTTTGTTAATTATTAATGTTTGGTTTGGTTTTGATTATCTTGAGCACAAAAGTGGCATCTCAGTGGAATGATGGACTCTAATTTTAAGAGCCCTTTCCTGAGTGGTAGTAGCTAATTTATGTTCCAGATTGTGTATGCAAAATTAGTATTATTTATTCCATGTCCTTCTTTGCAAATCACCATACAAAATTTCTTCTGACATTTTATGTCTAAGTCGTTTAAAGGGAGATGCTTCTAGTGACATCTGAGCTCTTCACCATTGGCTGCCTTTGTAATCAGTGGAGACAAAGTGGCATTTTTAAGGGATGATTTATCCCACTCTGCGTTCCTGAGAGAAGTCACTGCATAAAAGTACCTATTTCCTTCCACTGATTGTGAAAAGGGAGCAAAGGCCTCTGTGCACTGCAGATGCACAGATTTGGTCAGATGAATGACACACATTAGGTTTTTCTGTATTTCTTCTCAATTCTTTTTTGTTTCAATGCTCTACATGGTTCAGTCTGATTGGAAAGTTTTATTACCTCCTTATTAACTTGTTTCCTAGGTAATTTCTGACCTTATCAATCAGTACTAATTAACTAGCTCAAGTCTTTAACATTCTATCAGGGATTTGTGTGGTAATCTTTTCTGTGTTTTTAAAACTGATAATCTCTTCCTTAACTTTGCTCTCTATTATTTCATTTGTGTATTTTAATTTAGAAGATTTTCTTTTCCTGTTCTACAGAATCTTAGTTTCTGTAGGAATCAGTAATGGGAGATTTATCATAAGCTTTTGGCTGACAAAGAAGACAAATGGGAGCAACTAACCCCTTTTTTAGTAGCATATTTCATGGTACCTTCAGAGAACTGAAACTGAACTGTAACACCTGCCTTCCTCTGGCATAATCTTTCTTTCTTCTTACTCACTGTTGATTGTAGTTTGTAAGTCCCTGTAGGTATTCGAGAAAAGCCTGGATGAGGCACTTAGTGCCATGGTCTACTTGACTGGACAGGGCTGGGTGATAGATGGAACTGGAAGATCTTGGAGGTTTCTTCCAACCTGGTTGATTCTATGATTCTCTGCTCAGTATTGTACATTGAGCCAATCTGTGCTCCTTTGATGTCCTTGTTGCATATTAACTCTACTAACTGGAACATGTCCAGAGAAGGGTGATGAAGGTGGTGAGAGGCCTGGAACACAAGCCTGTGAGGAGAGGCTGAGGGAGCTGGGGGTGTGCAGGCTGGAGAAGAGGAGGCTCAGGGGTGACGTGATTGCTGCCTACAGCTACCTGAAGGGAGGCTGTAGAAAGGTGAGGGTTGGTCTCTTCTGCCAGGCAACCAGCAACAGAAGAAGGGAACAAAGATATAAGTTGTGCCAGGGGAGGTATAGGCTGGATGTTAGGAGGAAGTTCTTGCCAGAGAGAGTGATTGGCATTGGAATGGGCTGCCCAGGGAGGTGGTGGAGTTGCTGTCCCTGGTGTTCAAGGAAAGACTGAGTTGGGGCACTTAGTGCCATGGTCTAGTTGATTGGCTAGGGCTGGGTGCTAGGTTGGACTGGACAATATTGGAAGTCTTGTCCAACCTGATTGATTCTATGGTTCTGTGATTCTTTGATGCCCTTATTGCATGTTAACTCTACTAACTAGCAGGAAATGTTTCTGTTTTGCATGTGTTTGAAGAAAAAAATAAACAAAAAATCAAGCAAACATTACTTTTGTGTCTTCAATAAGTTCTACCTGCCTTATTTGTTAGTTTTTTCCCACTTATAGTGTATTTGTCTGGTCACAGGTGCAGTGTTACCAAGGAATAGCATATTTTAATAAACTCCTCTGTCCTCCTGTTACATATTACTGCTTTTTAAAATGTTTTTTTGTTTGGTTGGTTGGGTTTTTTTTGTTAATTTTCTGTTCTTTGATAATGTCTTTTTTTGATTTCCATACAACTTTCTGACTGCTGTACACTTGCTTAAAGTGCCTACAGTGATGTCCTTAATCTCTGCACCACCTGCAAACATTTAAACCTCTTAGCTCTTAATTCCTTTGTAACAACCCTATGAGCTCGTCACCCTTTTTGAAACTAAGAGCTCTTGTAGCAGGTTTTGTTCTTGATTCACTTTTGAGGATTGTTAAATCTAAACATCTTCTCTACACTATAAAGAAGATGTTCTTGAATAATACAATTATAAATCAGATATTTTTTTTCCATGCTGGATTAAGTCAAGTGCTGCTTCTTCCTTCTGGTATCCTTAACTACCTTATCCATGAGGAAGCCACTTATGATAGGTAAGATGAAGTTTCACCATGCCACTGTGGAATGACATTTACATGGTTACAAAGGATAATTGTAGTCTTTTATTTGCATTTTGTTTCCTGTCCTCAGAACTGTAGCATTTCTTAGTCTATTACCATTTCAACAGAACCCTTTTCATCCTAGAAATGAAGCATTCTTATATATTCTTGAGATTTCAGTCCCAAAATGTGTCTGCACAAATTCTTGCTCAGTCAAATTATATCTATATGATTTGACTATAAACTTTGGGGGATTTTTGTTTGTTGCTTTGTTGGGCTTTGGTTTTGTTATCTATTTTATATGTGTGCATTCCTCATATTACTTAAGAGACCCTGTCCTTCCACTATATTTATAAACTCATACTGCAATACCCATGCATTGTCTGCTCTTTGCCATTTTCAGATGTACCTTCTGATGTGTAAGTGCAGAACAACATTTTCAAGTCACTTTTATGATATTTTTTTCTATTTTTTTGCTTATATTTCCTTTTTCTTTTTCTCTCCTCCTCTTCTCTCTTCTCTTCTCTTCTCTTCTCTTCTCTTCTCTTCTCTTCTCTTCTCTTCTCTTCTCTTCTCTTCTCTTCTCTTCTCTTCTCTCTTCTCTTCTCTTCTCTTCTCTTCTCTTTCCTCTTTCCCTCTTTCCCTCTTTCCCTCTCTTCTCTTTCTTTTCCTTTCTATTTGTTCTTTTTTTTCTATCCTATGCTTCAAACTTCATAGACAGCAAACAAGACTAAAATCTTACTCTGTCTTTGAGACAAAGGACTTTAAGCATGCATTTGGCTGTGGACATGGACATGATGCATAAATTATAGAATCGTAGAATCAGCCAGGTTGGAAGAGATCTCCAAGATCATCCAATGTAACCTATCACCCAGCCTTGTCCAGTCAACTAGACCATGGCATTAAGTGCCTCATCCAGGCTTTTCTTCAACACCTCCAGGGACAGTGACTCCACCACCTCCCTGGGCAGCCCATTCCAATGGCAAATCACTCTCTCTGTGAAGAACTTCCTCCTGGCATTCAGCCTATACCTCCCCCGGCACACCTTGATACTGTGCCCCCTTGTTCTGTTGCTGGTTGCCTGGCAGAAGAGACCAACCTCCTCCAGACAAGGCTGAACTCTTTTATCCTTTTTTGGTGGGTAAGAACTACTGAATGACCATTCACCTGAATCCAGAGTTCTGTCCAGCATTCTTCTACTCTCACAATGAAAAAATCCTTCTGATGTTTTAATAAAATTTCCTATACCTGGCCTTCCACCCTCTCTTTGTGTGAAGAAGACTTGAGAGAACTTGAGTTTTCCAATCTAGAAAAGAGAAAGCTCCAGTGAGACCTATAAGAAGGACAGGGAAAGGCTTTCAGTCAGACCTGTAGTAATAGGGCAAGGGGTGATGGCTTTAAATTAAAGGAGAAAAGACTCAAACTAGATATAAGGAAGGAATTCTTTACACTAATTGGATCTGATAGTAGATAGCCTATTACTGGAAACATTCCAGGTCAGCTTGGATGGAGCTCTGAGCAACCTGATCTAGTAAAAGTTGTTCTTGCTCATTGTAGAGGGGTTGGAGTAGATGACCTTTAAAAGTCCCTTCCCCTTCCCACCTAAACCATTCTATGATTCCCTGAACAATAAAGATGCACTGAAGATCAGCTGCTGGATGCAGAGGCAGCTGACATTAAGCAAGACCTGGTGAGCTGCTGGAAAGTGGTCGCACTACCATTTCTTTCACAAAGAGTCACATTAGCCACAGAGCATCACTGTCTCTGGTGCTCTTTTTAAAACAACTTTCATTTCTTCCCCAATTACAACTTCCTTATTCTATTCCAGAGCTAAAAATAGGCACCTTTGGGAAAAACATAATTAATTGTGCTATCACACAGCAGAAGATGTAAGGTATCCTTTAAATTACAGACAAAAGACCAAACATACACTATGTCTCAGGCTTACTTGCTGCTATTATTTTGGGGAACTCAACAGGGTCTTTACTGTTATAGAACTGTCAGATACAGTCGTCCTACTTCTGCTAATTGCCCTTCTGTGAATTTTTAGCACCTGAGCAGAGTTTTGCCTAAACCATTGCATGGTTTAAGAAAATGATGTATTGCAAAAGGCAAAGCATTGTAGCACCTGAATTTGTCATCCACAGCTGAGCAGGCAACAGCTTATTTATAATGGCATCCTGTCATCCTTCAAGCCTCAGTGGAACCCTTAGCAAGTGAATAGCTATTTCAGGAGATATGGCTCATATTTCTAGTCTGTGTAAATCTGAGTCTTACTTCGAGCCACATACAAGGTGTTTTTATGATACTGTTGGTCCACATTAAAAACAATCCTTGAAACCTTCTGAGGTCAAAATCTATCATTCTATCACCTGATATTAGGGAGAACAAACTGACTCCCACGTCACTAGAACTTCTTTTTTGGGTAGTTGTAGAGAGCAGTGAGGTCTTCATTCTGCCTTCTTTTCTCCAGACTCATAAGATTTGTTCTCTAGACCCTTCAGCAGCTTTGCTGCCCTTCTCTGGACACGTTCCAGCAACTCAGTGTCTTTCTTGTAGTGAGGGGTCCAAATCTGAACACAATATTTGAAGTATTTCCTCAGCAGTGCCAAATACAGGAGCACAATCACTTCCTGACTCTTGCTGGTCAAACCCCTTCTGATACAGGCCAGGATGCTGTTAGTGCTGCAAGTTCATCTGTTTGGCAGTTTATTAGTCACATTTAAGAGGACTCTGCAGCAGAACCCTGCATTTTATTGTTACCAGTAGAAGAAATACTTTACAACTGTGTAACTAGACAGGGTTATTTCATTTCAGCTTTTTACAATATCTCATGTCAGGTTATTAAGTAGAAAGCACACATTATGAAACAAAAAAGTCTCTATGAATCATGGAATCAACCAGGTTGGAAGAGACCTCCAAGATCATCCAGTCCAACCTAGCACCCAGCCCTGGCCAATCAACTAGACCATGGCACTAAGTGCCTCATCCAGTCTCTTCTTGAACACCTCCAGAGACCACAACTCCACTACATCCCTGGGCAGCCCATTTGAATGGCAAATCTCTGTCAAGAACTTCCTCCTAATGTTCAGCCTGGACCTCCCCCGGCACAACTTGAGACTGTGTCCCCTTATTCCAAAGGGCAACCAAATACAGACAAAAACAGTTCTCTGATGCTCCATTATTTTGATTCTGTGGGATAAATATATATCTTCTTAAAAACTATTCACACTTGTTCAGATTCCATAGTCTAAATCACCTCTTCACAGTATTAAACATTGTGTGAACCTGAATCTGTTTCAATGATTGGCAGAAACACAGGCTGCCCAGGGAGGGTTGTGGAGTCTCCCTCTCTGGAGCTACTCCAGAGAGGATGCATAGGATGCATTCCTATGTGATCTGGTATAGGTGATCCTGCTCTGGCTGCAACACCTGCCCAGATGCATTCCTGTATGATCTGGTATAGGTGATCCTGCTCTGGCTGCAACACCTGCCCAGATGCATTCCTGTGTGATCTGGTATAGGTAATCCTGCTCTGGCTGAGGGGTTTGACTAGGTGATCTTTTGAGGTCCCTTCCAGCCCCTAACCTTCTATGATTCTGTGTGAGGAAGTCAACTTTAAGCTTTTCTGGGTAGAATCCTAAAGTACTCCTGGAGGTTATGAAAAAGTGTAAATTGCATTTCAATTTGGAGAAACATCATAACCTGTCCTCTAATTCTCTGCATTAACCCAGAGTTTGTGAGAGACTCAATTTCACTAAAATAATAAAATGCACAGTTACTTTTCTACTGAAATCTCCATGAAGTCAGAGAAACTTTTGGAACCCACTTTGTATTAAAAGCTCTACCACCCACCTGTCACTCATATAAAGCATATAATTCTGACAAAATATGCAAAACCTCCCCACTTTATTATATTTTAATTTGCTAATCCTTGCCTGATTAAACTAGTGACATATGCAAATCACCTGCTGAGTCCTAAATTACTTCTTTCAAAGGATAAATAAATGCCCTTTGGTATTTTCAAATATTATTAAAAGAACTTCTTGATTGACAGATAAGAAGCCAACTCTGGGACAAAATATCATTATTTCAAAAGTGGGTTTTTGAGCTTAGACATAAATGTCCAACGTTTTACAGCATGGAGAAAAATGTAGGACTTGCAAATTCTTCCTGAAAAACTTGGTGGAAATCAGTCAAGAGTCTTATGGATTGGAAATCTTATGACAGTTGACCTCTCCTATGGGGACAGACTGAGAGAATTGGGGCTGGAGAAGAGGAGGCTCCCAGGTGACCTTCTTGTGGCCTTTCAGTATCTGAAGGGGGCCTACAAAAAAGCTGGGGAGGGACTTTTTAGGCTATCAGGGAGTGACAGGACTAGGGGGCATGGAGCAAAGCTGGAGGTGGGTAGGTTCAGCCTGGAGGTGAGGAGGAAGTTGTTCATCATGAGAGTGGTGAGAGGCTGGAATGGGTAGCCCAGGGAGGTGGTTGAGGCCCCATGCCTGGAGGTGTTTAAGGCCAGGCTGGATAAGGCTGTGGCCAGCCTGATCAAGGGTAGGGGGTCCCTGCCCATGGCAGGGGAGTTGAAACTAGATGGTCCTTGTGGTCCCTTCCAACCCTGACTGATTCTATGATTCTGTGACTTCCCTATAGAACTACTTATGTTTTTTTCATGTTTTCCATCCAGCCACAACCTAGGAACACGATTATAAATCTGCACCCAGGCCTGCCCTTTTAAAGAATTGCTCTCAAGTGAATAAAAAGAATCATGAGCATGACCTTTAAAAGATAGCATATGACCAATTAAGAAGAGATTTTCTTAGTGTTCCCAAGAGCATGAACAACTGTGCAGAGCTAGAGACAGAAAAAAAAGAATAATTAACTCTAATCTTCAACAGGTTATGGACAATGGCTCTTTAGAGCGGGTGGATGTCAGCATTAATTAAATCTAGGGGCAGCCAAGACTAGATTATTTTGCTTTGTTTTTGAGGAATAATAGCAAAGTGAAAAAACTAATCATACTGAAGCAGGGTTCTTAAGACAATGGCATCATGAGTGGGAAGATCAAAAAGTTAGTGGAGGTTTCTGATTAAGGACTGAGCAAACTCCTGCTGGAGTGGTGACATTTGGGTCTTGATTTAAACTTGTAATTATGCTGCGTAAATTAAGTGCAGTGCTATTGGTACATACACTTTATTCTGAAAACTGTTGCATCCACCTCTATGAACCTCAACTACCTATAGGAATGCTACAGAGCTTTCAAAACTAGGTGCAAGCTTAAATGTTTTTCTTTACCTTCCTTAGATCCCAATGTCACATTTTTAGTGCATTTCTCCATATATAATTCTAAAAGAATTATTTGATTCAGATCATAGAATCATAGAATCAACCAGGTTGGAAGAGACCTCCAGGATCATCCAGTCCAACCTAGCACCCAGCCCTAGCCAGTCAACTAGAAAATGGCACCAAGTGCCCCAGACTCTTTACCCATCAATGTGGGCAAAGGGAGTCAACAGTCAATAAGAACTAAATAATAACCTGGTTGATTCTATGATGCTAAAGATGGGTAAAGAAACTGCAAGTTTCTTAGAGTGAAAAACAAATTTGTCATGATACTCTACAACTACCTGAAGGGAGGTTGTATCCAGGTGGGGGTTGGCCTCTTCTGCCAGGCAACCAGCAATAGAACAAGGGGACACGGTCTCAAGATTTGCCAAGGGAAGTATAGGCTGGATGTTAGGAGGAAGTTGATGGCAGAGAGAGTGATTGGCATTGAATGGGCTGCGCAGGGAGGTAGTGGAGTCATCGTCAATGGAGGTGTTCAAGAAAAGACTGCATCAAGCATTTAGTGCCATGGTCTAGATAACTGGATAGGGCTGGATGAGCTTGGAGGTCTCTTCCTACCTGGTTGATTCTATGATCCCATGATTATGATTCTATGATACATTGTAAAGTTATATGTTCTTTTCTTTACGTAAAAGATTTCCAGAACTCCTAACACCTTATAAAAAATGTATTTTATGTCTGGCAATCTCACTGAACATTGTATTTAGGTAGCAAAGTGAAGGCTAGAAAATGGAACTAGATACGTACTGATTTGGTAAGATGAAGGTAAATATATACTGATTTGATTACATCAAAGTTGCAGCTCACATATTACATAAGCCAGTTAAGCTATTGTCAACCTCAAGAAACAGTGACTAAATAAAACCTTCGACTATGTAACAGCAATCAATAGTGCCAACACTAAAAACCAGAGAGAATGTTTATTACACTTAAGACACAGCTGGCTACAAGAAAATCTCCAGATTATGTAGGCATCTAAATATACTTTATGGGGCTAACAGGATGAAAAGGGAGAGGTCTAGGCTGGATGTTAGGAGGAAGTTCTTCCCAGAGAGAGTGATTAGCATTGGAATGGGCTGCCCAGGGAGGTGGTGGAGTCTCTGTGCCTGGAGGTGTTGAAGCAAAGCCTGGATGGGGCACTTAGTGCCATGGTCTGGTTGATTGGCCAGGGCTGGGTGCTAGGTTGGACTGGATGATCTTGGAGGTCTCTTCCAACCTGGTTGATTGTATGATTCTATGGAAAGTGGTAGATTATATGATTATTCAGGTTTCAAAATCTATTTTCAGAGTTGTTGAGTACTGTTTCCTTTGACTTGTGTGGAAGCTCCTGGGTGCCTGCCTGGCATTTTATAAAGCAGATCGCTGTGAAGATTTGAACAGTTAAACACATCAGAACTAGGCTTTATTGGTAGTGGTGAAAATAGGAGCGTGCATCACCGCTAATCTTATTAGCAGCAGTGTGCTTTGCAGGAACAAATAACTCAGCTTCTTTTCTAAGGAAAGCTAGTCACTGTGGCAAGCTGTACATGAAAATTAAGCACTGATAATGTAATTTTCTATTCTCTAAGGAGCTTGCAGGAGGCTAGATTGTGGAACTCAATCTCAGGGAAAGTGGCAAGTAAAAAAAAAAAAAAGAAATGTCATTCTTTGTGGATCAAATCAAATAAAAATAGACAATTATTACTTATAAAATTATATCTGATGGAATCTTTTTCATTCTATTGGATTTTTTATTTCATTGACATGTATTCTCTACACCTACAATCATCAGCTTGGCACTGTCATATACATCTAAACTTTATGGTAGCCTAAGCCCATGGTAAATAGAATCATAGAATTATAGAATCGTAGAATCATAGAATCATTTTGATTGGAAAAGACCTTTAAGATAATAGAGTCTAATTGTTATCTACCTCTAGCAAGTCTGGTGCTGAACCACATCAGTTAGCATCATCTATGAGTTCTATGAATACCTCCAGGAGTGGTGATGAAACTATTAAGACAACATATGAAAAGGAGACCCAAGGTTTTTGGTAATTCTGATGTGATTCCTGTGTACTGCAGTGCAAAGCATGAGATTGCACAGTCTTTGGCTGGGCAGATGATATTCTTCTATGATGTTGGTTGCATCAGCAGTTTACTGCTACAGGCAGTTTCCAGGGCCTTAGTTTATACCTGTGATCTAATGGCAAAGGGTTTCATGTTCAAATCAGTCTGGATGCAAAGCACTGCTTCAGTGATATTTTGGATAAAGACAGGCATAAATTTGTACTACTTTCACTAAAGATCTGACTTAACAAAGGTTAGATTATGGCTACTGGGGTTGCAAAGACACTGAGAGCAGTCGTGCAGAAAAGGAACCTGAGAGAAAAGATTGAATTCTCTTGGAGAATTGCCTCTGGATATTGGCAGAGACATGGGTCCAATGTTATCAGAATGTCATCAAGCTTGAGCTGCAATCCAACAAAAATGAAAGATAGGTTTACATTTTGTATAGTAACTCTGTGAATAAATGTCTAGGGTATGTGGAGATGTCCATCTGCAGTTTTTCAACAATGAACAAGATCGAAGAGGGGTGAAAATCGTGGAAGAAAGGTTTAGAATATAGGGCAAGAGTTTATACCTTTTTACTTGAAGTACAATAATGTAGATCCACCTCACCAATCTTTATGCACCTGGATGGGAAAAGAGATGATTCCCTGCAAGTGAGAGAGAGAAAGAAGCCAGATACCTTCAGCTGGACTTTCAGCCCACCTATGATCATAGAATCATTGAATCATAAAATCAACCAGGTTGTTCTGTTGCTGGCTGCCTGGGAGAAAAGACTGACTTCCACCTGGCTACAGCCTCCTTTCAGATAGTTGGAGACAGCAATGAGGTCACCCTTGAACCTCCTCTTCTGCAGGCTGCACACCTACCAGCTCTCTCAGCCTCACCTCACAGGGCTGTGCTCCAGGCCCCTCACCAGCTTTGTCTAGCTTCTCTGGACACCTTCCAGTATCTCAACATCTCTCTTGAATTGAGGAGCCCAGAACAGGACACAGGACTCAAGGTGTGGCCTGACCAGTGCTGAGTACAAGGGAAGAAGAACTGGCCACACTCTTCCTGATCCAGGCCAGAATGCCTTTTGCTCTCTTGGCCACCTGGGCACACTGCTGCCTCATGTTCAGCTACTATCTACCAGTACCCCCAGGTCCCTTTCTTCCTGGCTGATCTTCAGCCACTCTGTCCTCAGATATTACCTCACCAATTCCACGTGTATAGAGAGCAGCGCCGGGATGGGGGGAAAATAAAGTATTTTCCTAGAGATTTCTGAAGATGAGCAGGAAAATATCCTGACACCAGCACTAAGTGTTGACGGGCATTTTATTGCCACGATTACTGTATCTACACAGCAGGCATATCTCAACACTGCTGTATCAATTATTGCTCTTACAGAACTAGTTGTAAGTTCTTCCCAGAGAGAGTGATTTGCCATTGGAATGGGCTGCCCAGGGAGGTGGTGGAGTCACTGTCCCTGAAGGTGTTCAAGAAAAGCCTGGCTGAGGCACTTAATGCCATGGTCTAGATGACTGGATAGGGCTGGGTGATAGGTTGGACTGTATGATCTTGGAGATCTCTTCCAACCTGGCTGATTCTATGATTCTATGACCATTTAAAAAAGAAATTCAGTATTATCTTACTTCTCTGTAGATATGCAAAAGTTTGCATGCATAGACAGTCATTCAGTTTACACAGGGTGCTATTTGAGAACAAAAGTGGAACCTGTAATCTGCTCAGAACATTCTTGATGCTAGTATTTTAAAATACTAAAACCTTGTTTCTTTGTATCTAAGAAATAATTATTTTGTTGTTGTTACTATATTACATGACAGATTCATAGAAGAGACAAAGCTGGCTATGCCTCTGTAATCTATGCTGACTTGTATCAGCTAATGGGTGACCTGGCATTGATGTTTGTTTTTCAGTCCATTAACCACCTCACTATTTCACATTAGTAACACTGACAGTTGCAACACTATAAGGAAAAAAACATTCCCAGACCTTAACGTGACCTCTCCATTTGGAATTCAGATGCACTGGCACAGATCTTAAAATGAGACAGTTTTGAATTTTACATTCTTCATATTCCGTGCCTGAAGTGAACTCCTCGTTTAATGCCTTCACCTGCAGATTTTCATCACATACCAAAAGTTGACTTGTGCAGACAGATTTGTGCAGCCTGCTCCTTGATTTTTTTTTTTTTCTTAGAATCATAGAATCAGTTAGAATTGGAAGGGACCACAAGGATCATCTAGTTCCAACCCCTCTGCCATGGGCAAGGACACCCTCCCCTAGATCAGGCTTGCAAATAGCCAATGTGAATCAGGATTATGGGATTAGCCCAAAATGTTCATAGAATCATAGAATCAACCAGGTTGGAAGAGACCTCCAAGATCATCCAGTTCAACCTAGCACTCAGCCCTAGCCAATCAACTAGACCATGGCACTAAGTGCCCCATCCAGCCTTTTCTTGAACACTTCCAGGGGTGGTGACCCCACCACCTCCCTGGGCAGCCCATTCCAATGCCAATCACTCTCTCTGACAACAACGTCCTCCTAACATCCAGCCTAGACCTCCCCTGGCACAATGTGAGACTGTGTCAAGTTCTTCTATTGCTGGTTGCCTGGGTAAGAGACCAACCCCACCTGGCTACAGCCTCTCTTCAGGTAGTTGTAGACAGCAATGAGGTCACTCCTGAGCCTCCTCCAGGCTGCACACCTCCAGCTCCCTCAGCCTCTCCTCATAGAGTTTGTGTTCCAGGCCTCTCCCCAGCTTTATCACCCTTCTCTGGACACGTTCTCAATATATCATTCTGCATCAATCAGTGTAGCTCCATTATTGGCAAGGTTCATGCACTTGCAGATCTTTGGTAGAAACATCTTCAACTCTCAAATAATATGGTTCATGTTTTCGCTGTTCAAGAGTAGTTCCAATTGCAGTTTCTTACTGGCCATCATATTTTAGTGTCCAAATAACTTCTCAGATAAACCTTCCAGCTCACTGGCATGAATAATGAATAAGGCAGCAGTGTTGATTTTAAAATGCGTGTCAACACTTTAACATCTGAACATCTATGTAAATGCAAGCTTTTAGCAGAATTTCAATTTAACAAATTACAGTTTGTGACTCTAATTTACGAGAACTATGTAAATACCTAAGATTTTTATAGCTGCTCCCGCTTAAATTAATCACAAATTACTAATTATGCCTTTTTCAGCTGCAGGATATGCAAATTCAGTTGCATAAAGAAAGAAAGCGCTCAAGAATAGGTTGGTTTTAGAAACGTTGTGTAGTAAAGTTTCTGGACAGTAGAGTGCAGCCTTTTAACCTGCTACAGACCTAACAGGTCCACGTCAGTTTTGTTTGCATTGAAATCCAAAATATGAATAAAAAACATAAATAGAAAATGTAAAGAATTTTACTCCTCAGGGAATAATTTAAGTTCAAAATATGAATGAACAACATCAATAGAAAATGTAAAGAATTTTATTGCTCAGAGAATAAATTAAGTTCAAAATATGAATGAACAACATCAATAGAAAATGTAAAGAATTTTATTGCCAGAACGAGAGGACACAGCCTCAGGCTGCGCCGGGGGAAGTTTAGGCTTGAGGTGAGGAGAAAGTTCTTCACTGAGAGAGTCATTGGACACTGGAATGGGCTGCCCAGGGAGGTGGTGGAGTTGCCGTCCCTGGAGCTGTTCAAGGCAGAATTGGACATGGCACTTGGTGCCATGGTCTAGCCTTGAGCTCTGTGGTAAAGGGTTGGACTTGATGATCTGTGAGGTCTCTTCCAACCTTGGTGATACTGTGATACTGTGATACTGTGAATTTTATTGCTCAGAGAACAAATTAAGTTCAAAATAT
>WAAF01018591.1:0-25244 GCA_013400475.1 Tricholaema leucomelas
TTGGAGGTCTCTCCCAATCTGGTTGATTCTACCATTCTATGATATTTATTCTAACTTTGTCACATTACACAGAATTACTTATTAATTAAAATTAATAAAACCATTTGCATTAATATGCTATAAAACAGCATTAGAAATGAGATTATATTAAGAACACAGCATCTTGCTCTATTCCAAGCTTAACATCTAAAGAAGGCCTTCATTAGTGGAGCCAAATCGAATCATAGAATCAGTCAGCGTTGGAAGGAACCACAGGGATCATCTAGTTCCAACCCCACTGCCATGGGCACGGGCATCCTACCCTAGATCAGGCTAGTCACAGCCTCATCTAGCCTGGCCTGAAACACCGCCAGGGATGGAGCCTCAACCATCTCCCTGGAAAACCCATTCCAGGATCTCACCACTCTCAGGCTGAAGAACTTCCTCCTCACATCCAGTCTGAACCTCCCACCTCCAGCTTTGCTCCACTCCTACTAGTCCTGTCACTACCTGATAGCCTAAAAGTCCCTCCCCAGCTTTTTTGTAGGTCCCCTTCAGATACTGGAAGGCCACAAGAAGGTCACCTCAGAGCCTCCTCTTCTGCAGACTGAACAGCCCCAACTCTCTCAGTCTGTCTGCATAGCGGAGGTGCTCCAGCCCTCTGATCATCCTCATGGCCCTTCTCTGGACACACTCCAGCACATCCACATCCCTCTTGGAATAGGGGCTCCAGAACTGGATGCAGTACTCCAAGTGGGGGGTCTGACCAGAGAAGAGTAGAGAGGGAGAATCACCTCCTTCAACCTGCTGGCCATNACTTGGTCTTGTTGAACCTCATGAGGTTGGCTTGTGCCCACCTCTCTAGCCTGTCCAGGTCTCTCTGGATGACATCCCTGCCCTCCAGCATCTCTGCTGCACTATACAGCTTGGTGTTGTCTGCAAACTTGCTGAGGGTGCACTCAATGCCTGACAAAGATGTTGAACAGGACTGGTCCCAGGACTGATCCCTGAGGGACTCCGCTTGTCACTGGCCTGCACTTGGATGTGAACCCATTGACAGCCACTCTTGGGATGCGTTCATCAAACCAGTTCTTTATCCATCTAGCGGTCCACCCATCAAACCCATGTTTCACCAGCTTGGAGACTAGGTGATGCAGGACAGTGTCAAATGCTTTGCTCAGGTCCACGTCAAGGAACTGAGATCATCACAAGTCACCTTCATCTTCTTATAGCTTTTAGAGGTATGAAGAATGCACCAGCCATTTATTAATGCAAAATTATGAAATTATTTTTTAAGACCAATCTAGTGTGGATTTCCGTTTAAAGCCAGGTTTATCATCAGTTTTTATCATCAGTTTTCTTTTACCAACATACATGCACACAAAAAACCAGAACAAACAAACAGAAAAACCCGCCCTGAAAACCCCAAATCCCAACAAACCAAGCAAACCAAACAAAAAAACAAAACTAAACTAAATCAAAAACAAATAAACAAACAAAGCCTCACAACCCAGTTTCTGAGGAGTGCATATAGGTGGCAAGTATTTGAAAATCAGATCTGTTTTAATGAAAGTCAGCTCTCTGCTATGGTACTATGCCAAAAGAAGACTTGCCCTTTTCTTCCATTCTTTCAACATGCAAGGAATCAAGACCTTGTGCCAGTAAAATCAAATACAAAGCAATTCACTCAAGTGTTACTCATTTCCACACTTTTTCTTTATTCCTATAAAGTACTAAAACTAATTTCAACACTGTTAAAGCGTTTAATGCTACAAGTGAACTAACTGGCTCAATAAATAAAAGCTTAAGCACAAGATGTAGGAAGCTAACTCCAATGACTGAGTAATTTTAGGACATTGTCTGCTAAATCTGTTGGAAAAGCACCCCCATTCTTTCTTGTAATTGTATGTAACCCTGTCTGGAAGCTAGTGTTGTTACTGAAGAGTATCAAGTCGTCTCTCACAGGCTGTGGATTCCTGAATCCAGAACAGGTGCAGTCACACCCTCTCTACAAACAAAGACAGTTTGTTTGAATAAGCACAGCAGAGAAGAATGAGATGTATTAATAGCTAAATAGTGTCTTTATTAACAGTAGAACAGCTGGCAGTTCTGTATGGCAGCACTCATTCCAATCTATTTTATCCAACTGCAAAACTATAAGCACACCACATCAGGGAACTAAAGGGACCACACACAAGCAATCAGCCATTCAACAACAATATAACTGCCTCACAGTTGGAAGTTTGTTCTGCTCAGCCACTGTTATTCTTTTAGTTTGAATTGTTAGTGCACTGTAACTATCTAGAATCAAGTATTGTTAATGCAGTAAGCTTGCTCGTAGAAACTCTTTTTTGTTTTACAAGGTAGATGAGCTAGCCTGCTGCAGGAGCTGCTGATAGATTTCCAAAGATCACAGATGCCTCAAGCAGTGAGTATCAGGTCTGAGCCAGGGGCAGGCAGTCTCAGGATCTTGACTTATCTCTCACAGAATAGCTACCCTGACAAGGGAAAAAACAAACTCCCCATACACTCTTAAGATGCTGTCAGACCATGCTTGAGCATCTACCCTGAAGACTTCCTACCGAACAAAAAAATAGGCTCTGTGAGTCCATCTGAGATGTACAAATATCTGAAACTCTACTAGTAGCCTTGATGCAGCAGGAAAATGCACTAGAAGGAACTGTTTCAATCAGCACAATCTGGTTACACAGGTAGACACACAAGTGTGCATGCACACATCTTAGTCTGAGTGTAAAAAAGAGGTAGCAGATTCATTATTTATTGGTGGCTTTATTAGGCCATAAAGTGTAAAATAATTCCATTTTACACATTTCTGCTTCTGTGAAACTAAGAGCTTGGATCTAATTTTCAAGGAATCACAGAATCACTCGCAGGATCATTGAGGCTGGAAAAGACCTGTGCGATCAAGTCCAGCCTATAACCCAGTATCACGGCATCAGCTAAACCATGCCACCAAATGCCACATCCAATCTTTTCTAAAAGACCTCCAGGTATGGTGACTCCACCACCTCCCTGGGCAGCCCATTCCAGTGTCTAATTACCCTTTCTATAAGAAAGTGCTTTCTAATACCCAATTTAAACCACCCCCGGGGCAGCTTCAGACCATTTCCCATCACTAGTTGTGAGAGAAGAGCCCAACCCCCACCTGACTACATCTTCCTTTTAAGTAGTTCTAGAAAGCGATAAGGTCGCCCTCTAAGTCTCCTCTTCTCCAAGATGAACAACCCCATCTCCCTCAGCCTCTCCTCACCCAACTTTCCCTCTAGCTTCCTGTCCAATCTCATCCCTCTCCTCTGGACCCACTCTAGCATCTCAGTATCCTTCTTGAAGTGACTAGCCAAGAACTGTACACAGTACTCATGGTGAGGCCTCACCAGTGTTGAGTACAGGGGCAAAATTACATCCCTAGTCCTACTAGGGATGTAATTTTGAGTATTGCCCTTGATTACTGTTTGGTCTCCTAAGTATACAATATGCACGCATGCTGACACTGACATTGTCTATTGCAGTTTGATTCAGCAGTTTCTTTCTTCCACCTGCCTACCCCCAACCCTTCCATACATGAACAATTTTCCCCCTCCTAATGTAGCATAATGCTTGTGTGGTAAGTTTTCAAAGTAGCCTTCAGGGAAAAGATTAAACAGCTCTTGACTGTAGCTAGCCTAGTAGAATACATACAGATTCAAAACTATAAAATCTTTCTAATTTGCAAGGATTTTGCTTTATTTTTTTTCTATTATCTTTTGGGATTAAATGCTCAGAGGACTAATTCTTATTATTCAAGATTTACTATTCAGCAGATCTTCCTCAGGATCTATACACAACAGCACTTCAGTACATTGTTGTGATTTCTTTGTTACTCCTTGACATATGGCTCTAGGTAATAAAATAATGGGCTGTCCCAACTTGTTATCTGTTGCTGCTGTTTCAGAATGACTTTCAGATTGTCCTTTTTCACTCCATCTCTACTGACGGCAGCTTATGAATAAATGAACATTTCTTATAGGCAAGAGACCACAGATTTGTATGAACTGAAGATCACTGTGAAAACTAAAGGTAGACTCAGGAGAGCTGGGGAAATTCTGAATAGGGAAGAAAATGGCATTTAAAAAAGTCACCAACCTCATGAATGAAAAAAAGCTTTAATTAAAATTGAGTTGTGAATTAGGATACGCATGTGAGTGATCAAGAAATGTTAAAAATAATAATAATAAAAAAAAAACAAAACCAAACCCAAACCAAACCAAACCAAAAAAGTACCAAAAAAAATCCCCAGAAACCACAGAGAGAGAATAAGTAGAGAACCATCTAGAGTCATCATTATAAAGAAAATAATTGGCAAATCTAGGCATAACTTGAAGGTAGATGCTGTAATCATACATTCTAAAGGAAACAAAGTCATTAATAAACATCATTCTTTTTCACAGAATCACAGAAACATCCAGGTTAGAAAAGACCCTCAGGATCACCAAGTCCAACCTATAACCCTGCTCTACAAGATTCACCTTAAAGCATATCCCTAATCACCACATCGAACTGACCCTTAAACACATCCAGGGTTTGCTGTTGTTTGTTAATACATTGAATACTCACTTTGCCTGTGTCACTAGATTTCTTGCCACCTATTCCAGGAGAGTCAGTTTTGCACTCTCTTCTGGCTCACAGAGCTTCAGGCCACATCTACCTTGGCAAAGGGTGAAACATTTTAGAAGCAGATCCATAGACAAACTTAGGTGTTTCTGAGAAGGCACTTTGTACCCAGTTCAAGAAGGCTGGCAGTCTGGTTTCGTGTATTTAATGTCCACTAACAATGGGAGTGCAATAAAAGTGTATGCCATAATTCTGTTCATGCACTATGGCCCTGCTTTGCCTTGTAAATGGCAACTATCAGAAGATGTGCTTTGTGATTCTGAAATAAAACAAAAATAACATAACGTAACATAACAACGAAAGAAAATGGTAGTGTAAGTTGTATTTACCGCCGTGATTTGGGCTAACAGTAAGAATATTTTCATGGTAAATATCCTTTGCAAAGCATAGGCATTGTTTACTAATGGGTAGTTAATCTTAAATGTTACAGAAATGAAATTGTCATATTAGCTCCAGTGGACATTTTGAAGAGTCTTATCATTTTAACTGGAGTGTCACTGACAATTTTGGCTCAGTGTTCCATTTCTCTCCAGTCTTTCCAAATAAGACATTTAGGAAATGTCTATCTGGTTTAGAATGCTTTAAAGGTAATGCTGCAAATGTAAATAAAATAAGGTAAACATATTATTTGAAAGGCAGAGTTGAAGAGGATCTGAGATATTTGATCCTCTTAGTTACCTACTTCTAGCATTAAGATTTTACAGGGTAATTCAATTCACCTAATTTATACTTCAAAAGAGGTAATATCTCTCAATTTTAACAGCCTCAGCATCTACATGAAAAACTGCTTTTTGGGAGTCTATTGCACTATGCTTTATCTCACATGAGTTTTTAACCATTACCACACCACAAGGCAGGGAAAAGCCTAGAGTTATCATAAGGAAAAAATAAACAAGATCAAGAAGAAAAAGGATGTTGCTTCTTAATTGACCTTGAGAAAACAAATATATTGACTTAGCAATGAAAATCCTGAAAAATACCCGTCAAGCAACTTTTATAGTTATAATAGTGAAACATTATCTCCACAGCATTGAGTATTGTGATACACAAATGCTGTATGTCTGTTTAAGAAACATATGTAGTATGCATGGAGTCACTGTCTCTCTGCAAATACTGTTCAGGCAAATTCGTTTGATAAAATATTTCAAAATCATGCTGGGCACTTTCTCTTCTTATTTTTCATTTTTATCTCTGCTCTTCATTTTCTAATAGTTCTCAGAGTAAAAGAAAAGTTCAGGGAGTTCATGCCTGTTGAAAAGGAATCACTGTGGTTGGCAAGTAAGCAGCATATTGATGTAGATGCACTCCTCATGGACGGTGTCTGGAATAAATACAGGCATGTGAGCAACAGACTTCTTACAGCTTCCACTGGGGTAGCAAGATGGATAAAATATACAGTATCTCTTCAAAAGAGATTAAAAAAAACAAAACAAAACAAAAAAAAAGTAAACAACCGTTTTCCCCATTTTCTATCTGCTAGGAAATTTTATTTCCTTTTCAAGGACAGGAATAGTTTTAATGGCATTAGGTCAATGTTGCATGATAACTAACTTAATTTACATAAAGTCTAGGTTCATATGAGGTGTGTGCTGTATAGTGTTGGAGTATATTCAGAAAAATTAAAGCATGTTTTGCAACTGTGTTTTTTAGAAGAGAGTAATTCAGTCATTGAAAAACATTTTGTAAGCTGTTGAATTTTCCTCTTCTTTCATATCTCAATGGGAAAAAATAATTGATTAATAACCACGTTCAGCTTTCCAAAATCTTCAGTGAATTAGCCTTTCCCTTTCCTTTGGATGGTTCACTCTAAGTGCGGTTTACAGGTGTATATGCGAGATTTAGGCAGCACAACTGAATTACCAGTGCCCGCTATAGATATTACCAGTGCCCACTATAGATATTATGTTGGTATTATATCCAGATGTTTGTGCTGGTTACAGCCAAAGCTGGCAACCTTGTATGTAAAGCTTTGCTACAGGAGACTAATAAAAAAATCTCATCTAACTTTAAATCAGAGGAATAAATAGTGCTTTTAACACCAGTTTTTGACTATGTCCAGCATATTCTTCCAGGTTCAATTTTGTTTTCTTTTTTTTCCTCTTCACTTTACCTGACAGGGATTTTTAGAGGGAACTTGAAGCAACTAGAAACCTCTGCTAGTAGGCAAATGAGCTGGATGCATGGATGTGTGCTACCCATGTTGCAAGAAGACAGTTAAGAAATTTAAAAGATGAGTGGCTTGTGCTTTCCACAGTTGCACATTTTGTTCAAGCTATTCTGCATCTTTTGTAATTTCATATCACTCCAACCTCTGACCTCATCTCTGCAAAAATAACTTTGAAAAAGAGTAGGTTCTACTCTTGCTATGTGTGACCATGTGAAAACTTGCCTGTGTGTTGCTACAAATAGTCTAATCCTGTCATTAGAATTGCCACCTGGCAGTTCCAGCAGGCAGACTTTGGCATGTTTTGGATACTGGTGGAAAGAGTCCCTTGGGAGACAGTCCTGAAGGCCCAAAGAGTTCAGGAAGGCTGGACACTGTTCAAGACGGAATTCTTAGAGGCCTGGAAATAGGCTGTCTGCATGGGCCAAAAGATGAATCAGTAGGGAAAAAGCCAGATAAGGTGAACAAAGTTTTCATTGCTGCTTAGAGAGAAAAGGAGGTTTGATGCTCTTTGGAAGGAGTAGGCCACTGAAGAGAACTACAAATTGTTGTGAGACTATGCAGGGAGAAAACTAGAAGCAGCAAGGCCCAAGTGGAATTTTATTTGGCTTCATCTCTGAAAGAGAACAGGAAATGCTTTTACAAATATATTAGTGAAAAAAAGAGGACTGAGGAGAATCTCTATCCTTTGTTGGATTCAGACAGGAATGTAGTGGTCAGGGAAGAGGAAAACATGAGGTACTTAGCCAAGGGAGTTGGACTAGATGTATCTTTCAAGGTCCTTTCCAATCCCTGACATTCTGTGATTCTGTGATTCAATACCTTCTTTGCCACAAGATCAGTTGTTTGCTGAAAGATAGTCATGGAAAGCAGAACAAAGTCTCTTTAGTCCAAGAGATGATCAGTATCTGCTACACTACTTATACACAATTCTGCAGGGCTGGAGGGTACTGAGAGAGCTGTCTGAAGTGCTCACCAAGCCACTTTCCATCATTTACTGATTAAGAAGGGAGGTCTCAGCTGATTGGAGTCTGGTAAATATAACACCCATCTACAAGTAGGGCCAGAAGGAGGACTTAGAGAACTACAGATCTGTCAGTTTGACTTCTGTGCCAGTGAAGGTCATGGAGCAGATCATCCTGAGTGGTATTATTTAGCATGTCCAACTAGACCATCAGGCCCAGACAGTGTGGGGTCATGAAGGCCAGGTTCTGCTCAAGAAACCTGGTCTTCTGTGACAAGGTGATCACTTAATGGATGAAGGAAAGGTTGTAGATATTTTTCATGTGGACTTTAGCAAAGCTTTCGGCATCCTTTCCCACAGCATCTTCCTGGACAAACTGCCTGGTTATGGCTTGAATGCGTGAGTGATTTGCTATGATAGGAGCTAAATGGATAACCCAGTCCAAAGAGTGGCAGTGAATGGAATTAACTCCAGTTGTTGACCAGTCACTAGTCATGTTGCCATTTGGGCCAGTGCTCTTCAATATCGTTTTCGATGATCTGGATGAGGGAAAGTTTGCAGATGATGCTAAATTGGGTGGGCGTGATGATCTACTTGAGGGCAGGAAGGCTCTGCAAAGAGATTTGGACAGGCTGGATCAATAGGCCAAGGTTCAACTAAGCCAAGTGCCAGGTCCTGTACCAATCCCATGCAACACTACAGGCTTGAAGAAGAGTGGCTGGAAAATTGCATTATGGAAAAGGACCTGGAGGTATTGGTTGATATGAACCAGTAGTGTTTTCAGGTGGCCAAGAAGGCCAACAGAATCCTGTCCTATATCAGGAACTGTGTGATCAGCAGGAGTAGGGAAATTATCACATCCCTGTACTCAGCTGTGGTGAGGCTGCACTTTCAACATCATGTTTAGTTTTGGGCCCTTCACTACAAGATATTGAGGCACTGAAGTGTGTCCATAAAAGGGCAATAAAGCTGGTGAAGGGTGTAGAGAACAAGTCTTATGAGAGAACAAGACTTACGAGAAATGACTGAAGGAAATGAGACTGATTAGTCTGGGGAAAAGAAGGTTGTGAGGAGATCTTGTTGCTCTGTACAACTGTCATAAAGGAGGATGTAGTGAGGTGAGGGTCATCATCTTCTGTCTAGTATCAGGTGATGGGATGGGAGAAAATTACCTGAAATTGTGCCAAGGGAGGTTTAGATTGGATATTAGGGAAAAAAAATATTTACTGAAATAATGTCCAGGCACTGGAATAAGCTGTCCAGGGCAGCGGTGGAGTTACCATCCATGGAGGTGTGCAAGAAATGTGTAGGCATGGCACCGCAGGAGACAGATTAGTGATTATGGTAGTGTTGGGTTGATAGCTGGACTCAATGATCTTAGTGATCTTCTCAAAGAGAAACAATTCTATAGTTCTATGATTCAGACAACTTCTCACACCAGGCATGATGAAAACAAAAATTTAATAATTACACATTTTGAAACTATGGTGGAGGCATTCTGATATTGTGTTTTTCTGAACTTACATCAGCAGTCTGAGTGATAGATCTATTATCAGCAGGAAAAATGAACCTGTTCTGGGATGCATTTGGAAGGCCATTTCTTTACTGCTACTGCAAGACAAAAGGAAGTGATTTTGACTTCAAGGATGTTCACATGTGAAAAAAACTCAAGCTTTTAATGAACTTCAGTGTAGGCAGCTAGTCTGTTAGCCAGCATGACAAGTGAGGATAAGGAGGAGTCATCTGAGCAAGATCCATGTCCATCCTGAGTACGAAAGGCCAAACAGAAAGCTCCAAGCCTGTATTTCTTCAGAAATTCATGACACAGGTAGCTTTCTAACACCTGCCTAATTATCTTTTTTTGCCAAACCATCTTCTGGACATAGTACAAAAGAAATATTTTTTTGAAATATCTCCAGTTCTTTCCTCTACCCTAGATTGGCTTCAAGCCTATTACAATAATAGTATCATAGAATGGTTTAGGTAGGAAGGGACTTCAAAGATTATCTAATTCCCTCCCACTAGAAAAGGTAGCTCAAGGCTGCACTGAACCTAGTCTTGAACACCTCCAGGGAGGGAACATCCACAGCCTTCCTCAGCAACCTGTTCCAGTGTCTCACCACTCTCACTGTAAAGAACTTCTTCCTAACATCTACTTTAAATATCCCCTCTGCCAGTTTGAACCCATTACACCTAGTCCTGTCATTACAAAACCTTGTAAATAGTCCCTCCCCAGCCTTCCTGTAGGCTCCCTTCAGATACTGTAAGGCCACTATAAGGTCTCCTCAAAGCCTTCTCTTCTCCGGGCTGAAGAGCCCCAACTCTCATAGCTTGTCCTCATAGCAGAGATGCTCCAGCCCTCTGACCATTTTCGTGGACTCTTCTGGACTTGCCCCAACAGTTCAATGTCCTTCTTATGCTGGGGGCTCCAGAACTGTACACAGTACTGCAGGTGGGGTCTCACAAGAGCAGAGTAAAAGAGGAGAATCCCCTCCCTTGCCCTGCTGGCCATGCTTCTCTTGATACAGCCCAGGATATGGCTGCTGTCTGGGCTGCATATGCACACTGCTGGCTCATGTTGAGCTTTTCACCAACAAAGACCTCCAGATCCTTTTCCTCAGGGCTGCTCTCCAGGCATTCACCACCCAGCCTGGATTTGTGCTTGGGATTGTGTCAATCCAGGATCTTACACTTGGCCTTATTAAATTTCATGAGCTTTGCCTGGGCCCTCCAGCCTGTCTAGGTCCCTCTGGATGAATCCCTTCCCTTTAGCAAGTCAACTGTGCCACACAGCTTGGTGTCATTTGCAAACCTGCTGACGGTGCACTCTATTCCTCTGTCCATATCACTAATGAAGATGTTAAGCAGCACTGGTCCCAGCACTGATCTCTGAGAGATGCCACTGTCACTGGTCTCCAGGTGGACATTGTGCCATTGATCACAACTACAGCAGCAACATTGTGCTGGTCAGTATTGTCTTGGCCAAAAGGAAGACATTTGATTCACAAGCATCTACTGTAATTTTCCGCCCCCCTCCCGCCCCCCGCCCCCTATTTTTTCGCTGCTTTCAGTGCTGTTGATGATGTGGTATCAAATCAATGACATTACACCAAGATGAACTTGACTCCCTTGAGCATAATAGCATGCAAATTCAGATTCACTTCTCAAGTGGCTGCATGTCTTCACCTACTAGTGATTTGAATTGTATTAATTTTGTTTCTTCTTTGACCTAGAGGATTTGCTGGGCTGAAGAGTCGTTCTCACAAGCACTGCAAGAAAGTTTCAAGAACGTGAAACTCAGACTCATAACTCTGAGACCCACACCTTTGGTGAAACTCTGTGGTACTAATCAAAAGGTTCATATATTGCACTGAGTCTAGGTTTTGCTTAACAATGTGGTGTGTTATGTTCTGTGTAGTTTCTTTCCCTGAACTCTGAGAATGAATGAATCCAAAGATAAAGCCATATCCATAAAAAATGTTAATGAAGAAGCAAACTAAAATGTATTGCTCAGAATCTCCTTTGCATGAAGAAGGGTTGATAGAAGCAGATAAGCACCACCTATGTTGCAGCTATTTTGTAAGCTGAAAACACCCTTTTTAGGGTGTTTTATCCTTTTTTGGAGATTAACCGTTGATTTAAAAAAACAAACAAACAAACAAACAACAATACCCCCTCACATTTCATAAAGATGGTAATAATAATACCACAGCTGCCCCAGACAACAATAGCTTAAAAAGGAGACTTAAATTTTATGTGCATTTTAATATGTTGTCTATGTATTTCCCAGACATATGCATATAATATTAGAGTTGCATTTAGTTTAACACTACACTTGGCATCCAAATATAGAAGACAGGGACTCTTTTAAGCTGCATAAATATAGGCCACATGTGCTGGAGTAACAACTATGAAAAGGCATAGTCTTTTCAAACAAGCTGAGAAATAGTGGGCTAACCCTGTATTTTTAGGCAATGACCTTTGTCTCATTAGGGGTACCTTTAACTGTGATAAACATCCATTTAAATGAATATCATTTCCTTACAATTACAGAAGGGTCATACATAATACACTAAGTTCCCCTGGCAGCATATGTGTTAGTCATGCATATTTCATGAGCAGTTTTATTCCCCTAGTCAGCTTCAAGCAATACTCAAGCTCATGGCTTTGGTGTGTAGGAAATGAAGGTCTTGCCCATAAAAAGATTCCAAAGCAGCGAAAGTAATTCTGCATTTTATCAAGAAGAGCAACAGAATTCCCTCCTTCTAACATCTGATGGGTACTGGTACCAATTTTCTTTGCAGTATACATTAATTCCCCTGATTTGTCAGTCAATATGAAAAAAAAAAACCCACCAACATAATTTCCACATGTGCTTGAATGTAAAAATTGCAAGAGCTGCTCTGCACTGGAAGTGAGTTAGGAATGTTGTAGTTGCATGAGAAATTGTGGAAGAAAAGAGGAAAAGGGGTGAGGAGGACTTAAATCGGATATGCCACATTCTAAATTTTGTAGAGCAGGCTGCAAAAATTCATTATGATACAACATATCATCTGGGTAGGAAAAGCAACATCTGTTTGTACACTATGATGGCTTTTCTTGATACAAAACTGAAAGGATATAAAGGGCTGGAGGGGTAATAAGAATAAAATATAAAGACAGCAGTAGTGAAAGACAAAACTCTTCAGAAATTCTCAAAGCCCCCACAAGCAATTTCCCCTTATTTTCTTTTCAAGAAAATCAATTTTATCAAGCTAGCTATGTCTAGTCGATGTTTTTTCACCACGGTAAAGATACTGTTTAGAGATACACAAGTCACAGATATCACAGACTGCAGCCACATTCTGCTTTTGTAGCAGGGCAGTTTGGTCTTATGTCAAAGGGAAAGGTTACTCTCCAGCACTCTTTAAAACTGTACAGGGCCATGTGAAACTAAATCCAGCAGAATCCCCCCTTCAAAGTGTGGCTAATGCTCAGAGATTGCATTGACATATTTGATGCCCTGTGTTTTGGGGAGATTGTTTGAGCGATTGCAGTGAGGAAATCTTGTTCTCCTTGATGTGCTAAATTAATATTTATGTTGGTAAAATATCAGAGACGCCACAGAAAAATATTAATATAAAAAGGTTATAATTATCTTTGAAAATGTGGCAGCAATTGAAATGTAAATCCTGGTGAGCTGAGAGAGAGACTTGTTTGCATTGTGCCTGGGGCACCCTGCCTGCCTGCCGCAGCTGCCATTGATCATTTCAAATCAAAGGAAGCTGGAGATATCCCCGGTGGCTTGACTGGGAAGAAAGCGAGCAGAGAAAGATGCTCTGTTTTGCGGGACTGTTATCAAAAAAAAAAAAAAAAAAAAAAAAAGGAGCTGGAATGTGTTTCAAATCTTGCTTCTGTTGAATATGGAGCCCTTCAAAGCTTTACCACAATAAATAAAGTTTTCAAAACACATAATATCTAAAAGATATGTTTAAATTCTGTCTGAACTGAGCATTTTCTCATTTCTTGTAATTATTAGAAAACAACAATGTGGAACTAATGTATGTGTGATAATTAAATCAGAGCACTAAGCAAACAATCAAAACCAACCATTTTGGGGTGAAGTTTCTTGTTTTAAATTCCTGTAAGTAGAAAAAAAAAAAAAAAAAAGGCATTTTCAGAGGAAAGGGCATACAACTCAGGAAAGGAGAAATGTAAATTTTGTATTATTTCCAACTGTAATGTCTCTATGCTGTACTGGGCAATGACAAGAACTATGCCTTCAGCTGTCTACACTTCAATAATAGGAGATAAAATGCATCTCCACTAAACCCTGAATATTACTGTCTATGTAGACATTTCTTGAGGTCCATTAAATTCTATTTGACATACATTAAAAAGATTTAATCACAGATGCCAGTCAGCTAACCAACCCATTAATCTAGCCGTTTTTTCCTATGAAAATTGTATTTTAAAAGGTCTCACTCCCCCTCCCCCCCACTCCTGAATTTAATTTAGTCATCCATTTAAATTTCATGTATTTATCATGTAAATGTGCCTTATTTGCAAAAGAAAAGCTCAGGACTCAGTGAAATAAATAGTTATTTCATTAAAATGGATACAAAAAACCCTGTGATTAGGGTAATTAATTTGCACACTAAAAGCTATCTTCCTACTTCAGATCATTAATATTGATGCTGTTCGATTTTGTTCTCAGTAATGTTCCTTGAAATACACTTAGAACTGGCAAGCAAGGATGAAGAAGCAGCGGGTTAGACTAGAAATGAGAATTCACTAAGCACTTGGCTATTTTCCCTCTTCCCCCATTCAGAATTAATAACATACAGTCATGATGCCTGTGTCTCAGAGTGAACTGGATTGCTTGTATGGGGTTATGTGGTTTGTCACAAGTGAATCTTATTTACATATATGATTCTCACTGCATTTCTCAGACTAATTTTTTTTTTTTAATTGCAAAATAACATTGGAAGAGGTTATGTCTAGGTACCTCATGCTGCTATACATATAATCTCCCGATAACAAGGAAGAGTTTGCCAATGTACTCTTTTGTCATTATGTTTTCATCTGCATAATATGCAAATGGTGTTGAACAGCTTCCCAGTTTGAGTCTTTTCTGCCACAAGATTCATCCAAGACTTTTATTTTCCCTTCCCCCTCCCCCATGCTTGCAGTGTACAGGAGATGTATTGCATGAAAGATGTCACATTGCATTGAGCCACCACTTACAGCTGCAGCTAAAGTGCTATAAAAGTAAGTTCTGGAATACTTTCAGATGCATTATTCTGTTTGTTTGTACATACTCAGAAGTATTTTTTCCTGGAGAAGTCAGAACTACTGTTCAGCATAGATCCTGTATGTTTTTCAGCCAAATTAAATGGACACATGATATATGGCAAGCCAATATCTATGTGAAATACTTTACAGCTTGACTGCACAGTTAGCTCTATGCTCATTATCTTTCTCTGGCATCTATTTTAAAATTTCAAGACACACCAGATAGTTTCCATGTTTTGAAAAGCTAGCCAGCAAAGCCATTTTTTTCCCTTTCTTTTCCCAAATGTGGAACTTTTGTAGCCTCCATCCAACACCAGGATCAGTTTTGGATACCTTTTCTCCTAGGTCAAAGGCAGTTTGATGTGAAGACATCTTAAATATCAACACATTTCACTCATGCAGGATTAGAAACATCCATTTTATCTTAATGATAGTATTTGATTCACACATGGTAACCTTGCACAGTTAATAGAAAACAGAATTCATAATCATTACATTTATTTTACATGCATCCTCGTGTGCACCTATTTAGTTTTTACAGAAAAGATTACACGGATTTTAATTTCTACACTGTATGAATGACTATATATATATATATATATATGCCAAGGCAACAGCCTTTCAGACTTCGTATAATTTTGGAAAAAATCTTAAGTAATGTTAGGAGTTCTAGAAGTCTAACTGTTCATCCTACACATCTGATGGGTTTTTAATATGAATTTCCAAATTCTCTCATGGTTTAAAAAACAAAAATCTATCTATCTATCACATATTTCCTGATTCTTCTGTTGTGTAAATTTCTGAAGGTCAGTAAGTCACTTGAAAAAACAGTAATTTCAGAGCAAAACATTGTAATTTTTTCTAGTATCTTTTTATATTATTTATTAACAAAAGTATGGGCATTAGCATTTAGCCATGATTTAGAGAGTGTATACCATAAGACAGCCTCATTTCTGTTCACACTGGACAGTATGCACAGCACTCTTGGTATACGAACTGATTTGATATTTCCATAGGAGTTTGTCTTGAAAGGCTGGCCTCTCTCTTAGATGCTTTGATGTCAGTCATAATCAAGAGGTCCCATTCCTCGTCCATTAATGGAACTGGTTTCTGAACCTTTTGCGGTGAGGATCCCCTACTAACATTGCAGAGACATAAAATTAGCAATGACTGCACATCCCTTTTTCCAGTTTCAGAGAACACAGGACATGGCAGAGAGGATTACTGGGACAAAAACCCTCAGAGATAACAGATGTGCTTTACATTAGTGTGGAAAAACACTAGGAGAAAATCTTCAATATCCCTAAGTGCAGAGATTTCATGAAGAAATTTGGTTTAAAGCCTCCATATGGAATATTTCCGAAATCTGCAGCAATAGAAGAAATTTGCAATTGACTGAATCATTCCATTTTATTATTTGATACATTTTTTAATGAAGTATTTATGTAATAAGTATGCTATGTATCATTTTGGAGAGGATATTTTCATAAGTTGCCAGAAGTCTCCATTTAAAAAAGGCAGCTGCAATCATGAAATACAGGTTTCCTTTTGCCAATGCTTTCTTTCTTCATTCTTTTCTTTTTCACCCTTCTTTCATTGCCTAAAACGTCTGACAGATTTTCTTGTCAGGTTCCATTCTCTCTTTCATTCAAGTGTAGCTCTAATTTTTTTTATGTTATGTTCATGTTACTACTTAAAATTCTGCTATGCTCGAAAGAGCTGTGAGAACCTTGTAGAACATTTAAANTCAAAACCAAAACCAAAACAAAACCAACCACCAACAAAAAAAATCCCAAGACAAAAAATGAAACACTAACACATTGAAGTATTCTAAACTAATCCAAAGAATACTCTATAGTATGTTTTTTTTCTAATTTGTTTCATGAATTGCTTCAAGTGGTATTCTCTAGGCACATTGTAATAAGACAGTACTCATCCATACAATTAGCAATGTGCTAATTAAAAAGAGGAACACATCACAAATCTACTCGTTGCTATTCATGGCAAGTGTACTGCAAATCACTTAGCTGTTTGCTTCTAAAATAAAAGCTTTTGTCTGTCTTGTTTAGAAAAACATGCACGGGCTAAAAAGACTTTTACTAAAGCATGACATTTAAAAGACATTGTGATAGAGCAAAAGGCTGAAACATTTGTATTGTTTAATGTTAGACCTTAGTTTTTCCCCAGCTGTTCATCTTTCACAATGTGTTTCCTTTAATTCATTCCAAATCAACAGCTAGGGGAGCAGGGTGAGGAATCTTCCAGGATATAGTTTGTTTCAAGGAAAATGATAGGGAAAGCACACTTGCTAATTAAAATAAAGAGATCTCTTATGCCTGGCAGTTAAATTGTGTTCATCTTTATTAAGGCACTTGGAGAACAGCATTGCAAATAATTAGGAAAACTATTATTCTCTTGAGTTGCTCTATGTAACTGATTCATTGAAAGCAATATTGTGAAGAACAAGCAAGGTTTGTGCCTAGAAATGCACAACAAAGAGTGCTTCTTATTATGTAAAAAGTAAAAAGAGAGAAGACTGAGCAACAACATAGTATTTTATAATTGTAGATACCTGAAGTGAGGTAAGATAAGGAGAAAGTGTACCACGTCAAAAATACTCCACTAATCAATATTTAATAGCAAGAATAACAGTAATAGTAAAAGATGGAAAGCATACCGTTTCTCTTAGAAAACATTTTTTACTAGAACAACAAACTGGTATGTTTATCCTTCAAGGACTTGAACAAAACCAAAAGCCATATTACACCAAAAATAAGATTTCCACAGTTCTCAGAATTTGGCCTGAATTTCTGACAGTGCCAGAAGTAGAACTTTTACTACCACCTTTGATGGGAGCACATATAGGGTAAGCCTTACCATATTTGAAAAATCTCATTCCAGCTGTGCTCACGTCCAGTAAAAGATGGTATTCGTTCTCAAATAGTAAGAGAGGGAAAAACCCATGTCATTTTGTGATAGACTTCTATGAGGGTTGTATCTTTTTCCTTATAGAAGTTGCAGCTTTTTACGTTGTCTGTGTGTAGCCTGGCATAGATTTATGGGAGAACAGAGAGCTGAGAGTTTTTCCATTAGTTCTTCACATCTTCACAACGGTAACACCTGCTATCATTTACATTTTGCTGGGGCCCCAATCATGCTAATGCTGTGGCAGGAGAGCAGTAGACAGAGTAGTGTCTTTCTTCATGAGCAAGGCAAGCTGGGAGTGGCAAGAATCTGGGGGCAGAGATCCAGTCCTGCCATTCCCCTCAAGGTGTTTAAGGGGCTGTTTGGCACTTGCAAGCTGAACAAGAGTTCTCACTCATCAGACGCCCAGTACTGTCCACCTTACACCTGTACATTCATGTAGTTTAACAGAATATCAGCTTTAAATCTTAATTTCAGTTGCCATGCAAGATGTAATAATATGCTTTACTTAAGGACACATTGATTTAAAGCAATGAGAAAAGCACAACAGTACAGATAAGATGTGGAAACAGCACTGCAATGGACATTTTTAGGCTATGGGTAAAACTCTTATTGTGTAAGTCACACTGAAAACAATTGGATGGACTACTCTGCAGTGATTAGGAGCAGACCAAGAGCAAAGCATTTAAAAATAGCCATCAGTATCGATATGAATAATTTAACAGTGGATAGAAAAACTAACTTTAAAATTAATTAAATTCTGTGGGGGGATTTTTTGTGTTNTCACACAGCCCTATCCAATCAACTAGACCATGGCACCAAGTGTCTCATCCAGCCTCCTTTCTTTTTGTTTTAACTTCATCAGGAAGGGTAAACAAAAGGCCTTTAAAGAAAGGATGAATCAGCATTGGGGTGAGGCACGTAGTGTGCTGGAAATTACAATTTGCAGTGGGAAAGATAAATATTTCTGAAGGTCACAGAGACATGGCAGTGACTTATGCAACTTATTACAATATTTTTCTTGGAAGAGTTTTTGATACAGGCAAAATGTAATTACAGGAGAGAGAGAATTCTGTCATCTTAACGTTTAGTGTTTTACACAGAATCATTAAATGATAAAAGTCATCAAAAAAAATGTCCTCCCTTAGTATTAATGACTCACTTGCTGTACCCAGTTACATAAATTGCCAAGAGATTTGGAAATAGTCTACAGCACTAGAGTATGCAATAATAAATATCAACAGAAATAAACAAGTTGGCTGGGTGCCTTTAGTCTATGTGTCATTGTAAACAAAAAAAGATGTCTCTTGCTCACATTTCCAATCATGTCTCTGAATCTATATAAAGGTTTTGCAGCTTGCAGCAATGAGAATATGCATTATTGTAGTGACTTTGTCTCCTCAAATACACTATCATCTTATGGTAGGAAAAAAAAAAAAAAGGTCTATCACTCCTATTTGAAGCAGATTTAGAAGAGGCAAAATTTGTTGAGTGCACTGCTGTTACCATAGCATTTGATAAAAGTTTAAAAAACTTCTAACTGAGCCAGAGTGATCTAATTTAACTTTAAGAAATGACACCAGCTATTATTTGCATCTCATAATGATTAATAGGAGCAGTAGCGAAGTTATCCTTCTAAGTACCCTGTCCCTTGGATAACTGAATCAAAATACATGAACAGCCACACAGCAAACTGGTAAATGATACATCACACTGCAAACCACTTATAGACTACAGAAAAAAGTATATTTGTTCAGTTCTCCACAAACAAAAGGACAGACAAGTGGCTTTCAGATCACAGTGACTGACAAAGAATTAAAGTAAAACTGGCAGTAGGCTGATGATCAACACTTTGATATTGTCACAGACTGAGGGAATATGTGCTAATAAAACAGCACTTTTCAGCAAATACAAGCTGTGAAACAACATTGGCAGAAATGCTTTTTACTATTGTCCTTTAACAGATTTAACAGAAAGGCATCATGTTTATTTTCCTTTACACACAAAACATCTGCTATAAATTACGCAAGGAATAAAGCTTACTTGTAATAAATTACATTTTCTTTCCAATTTGATTTTATACTTGTCTCAGCCAAGGCACACTCAATGGAAGGGTTCACAGGCAGTATTTTCATGTAAAGAATTGTAAGAGGAGAAAACTTCAGAGAGCTGTGATGGAGATTTTTCAATGTATCTGAGTCCCTACATCTGTATAGGAGTGATCTATGTAACTCTATTGTTATCTATGAAACATAATTTCAAAAATGTCTGGTTTTCTAATCTCTGAGCAATTAGAAACTGCTGCAAAGTTAGCAGTTATGAAAAACTGCTTAAGTAGAATGGTAAAATATGCAGAAGGAATTTCAAATTAAAGCACTTGAAAGCTAAAGATAGTTTTGCTACACATGGAGAAATTGAGGCTGTGTGACATCAAATATTCCCTTCTGTAAATTTTTATTTCTGCAATTATTTTATATTCATTCTGTGTCAAATTCATCTACTAGCTTAATAGTCAAGTTCATCTACTAGCTTAATAAGGATCGTTGACTACAACATTTGCGTGGCCTCTTTAAATTTCACATGGAAAGGAATTATACACACTGCAAAGCAAAATCACATCTCCAAGTTAAGAAATCAATGATATAAAAAAGTCTTATTATTACTCCCAACAGGACACTTTACACCACCATTTTGCTTAAAAAGAGGATGTGTTCCAAGAGACAGAAGATTTGTCATTTCAGAATATTAAATCGTGAAAAGTGAGTAAAGCTACAGAAATGGGATTAATTTTGTATTGTCATATTTTTTTTTCAGAACACATTCTCCCCCAGCACCCACAGGAATAGAGGAGTTAATCTAAAATGCAATAAGGTAGACATTCCACTATTGTGAACTCCCTAAACTGCATTAAAGATTCACTTCCAGAAAAAGGATAGGCTGGGTTGCGTCTCGTATTGACAGTAAGAAAGCCAGAAGGAAAAGCATAATGGAAGGAAATGGTAAAGTCTCTTCTTTTTCACCCTGAAGCACACTCTCTGGTTGTGGTAAGGAAATAGATGCTTTTTAGATTTCCTGGGTTTCCAAGCCACATCTATGTGCAATGTTTGATTTCATTTCATTAGTTTGTTAAAAAAAATAATAATAATCCTGCACAGAAATATTGTTACATGATATCTATCTATTTTTAAAGAGACTGGGCTCAAGCATATCCTTAATTTCATTCTATATAGATACAAAATTAAATGTCTTTGAGACTAAAAAAGTGCAGACACCTACAGGTAATGGAGTACACAGCATTCCAGATATGCAACATGAAAGAAAATGCATGCTTATAAATTGTCACCCACATTGAGGAAGTAAATGTAGCTTTAAAGACCCTTTTGAACTCTGCTGCTGTCAGTGATGGAAAGATCGCTTACATTAGTTAAGCCCTATAGTTTTATGGTTTATGCTAAAGACAGGTGTATGAGTAGAGATTTATTTGGCTTAAGAAGATAAAGATCAAGAGGACCAACCCCACTGGCTGGACTAAGTGGCTTTATGAATTTCATGTATTTGTGAGCTTGAGTCAAATTGTACTGGTCTAGGAGGTTTTTCTTGAGAACTGTCCACACGTGCTTAGATGATAGGTTTCTTTGTTTGTCATGGTCTGGGAAAGCACAAAATAGATACGCATGAAGGTGATAGCTTGCAGCATCTGAGGAACAAGATATGTCAAAGCAATTAAGTGATAATGGTTCCAAAACCTGTCAGAGAAAGCTGATGAAAATATGGTTGGAATTAAGTTGCACAATAAGCATTAATCTAAAACTTGGCAAGGTGAAATACTTTTTAGAAAGAGATAAGAGGGAAGCCTCTGTGTATTATTCTAGGCAATTTCTTTCAATCCATTGGCTGCACGAGAACATCAGTTTTAGAGTATTTAAGGTACTTCTACACAACTGCACATTTTCCAGTGCAGATATACACCTTTTTTGGCCACATACAGTTCACAGAACTAATAGAGGCACAAGTGTCAATCAGCTTTAAGGAATAGTTTCAGTAAGCCAAATATGATCACAATGAGTCTTCTGGTGCATAAAAGTCTTGGTAGTTGAGCTTTTACAGCTCTCAGGCACTTCTTATAGAATCATACAATGGTTTAGGCTGGAAAGGACCTCAAAGATCATCTACTTCCAAACCCTCTCCACCCTCCAACATAGGCAGGGACACCTCCCAGTAGAACAGGTTGCTCAAGGCCTCATCCAACCCAGCTTTAAACATCTCCAGGAAGGAAGCATCCACAACTTCCCCGGGCAATCTATTCCAGTGTCCTGCCACTCTCATTGTAAAGAACTTCTTCCTATCCAGGGGCAACTCAATGCAGTGATTATAGGCACCATCATACTTCAACAGGTACCATTTCATGACCCACATACACCCTTCATTCTGTTTTCCCTTTCATTGTCTTCCTGTATGATCAGGTCTGGTTGTGTCTACTGCTCTGTGTTATTCGAAGAGAGTGGGACACTGCAGGCTTCACTCTCACCTATGGTTATAGGATAGAAACTGCTATTGCAAACAAGGACAGAACTATGTTCAAGAAACTGTACAAGCCAGATATTGTCAAATATGGCCCAGATGGGCTGGTATGTTGCAAAAGCATATGATAAATTTCTGCAATGCCAGGTGAACTCACAAGTTAGATGGCAGAAGTGGAAATAGTCTTGAAATAACAAGTTTGCATTCAAGAAGCATAAGTTATTTGCTTTAATTAATTAATTAAGTTCCAGAAGGCAAGAAAGTATCTGTTCTAGACAATGATTCTTTAGATAATTGACACCTTGCTTATGAATAGCAAAGAAGGTTGTTGAGATATCCAGAATGTCTAATATGTGATTAGAAAGATCACACGAAGAAAATGTAAAATCATGCAACCAAAACCACTGCACCATTAACTTGGACTGAACTAGAGTTTGTAAGAAACTAGGAGTATAACTAACTACTTAAAATTAGGTGTTTACAAATGGGAATTGAAATAATTGCATTTATAAACTTCAGTGCTGGCTGCGTACTCTTTCTCTCTGAACAGCTGTTACTACCAACCGCTTTCCTTTACTGTGTTGAAACTTTTAACAAATTCTTTATCTTGCTAGTTTGTGAGCTATTTCATGAAGACAGAATGTCTGCACACTATATGCAGTTTGAGAAAGACCTAATGTTTTTGGAAATGCATGTTAATTTTCTGCGTTCCTTCAAGTGCACACTCACTCAGTAGTTAACCTGCAGTCAAAGATTAACAGTATCTGCAAGGCAAGGTTGAACAAATACTAAGATTATTTACCTAGCTCAGCTTTTCCATATTTTTACAAATTGCATAAGTCCCCAAACCACAATTATGGAAACCACATCATGTAAAAGGAATTAGGAATGCAATAAAATCATGTATTGTGTCTTCTACAAATTCAATATGATGCAGATGTGTGTGTGTATTGGGTATATGTGTGTCTGAGAACTGGCCAAATACCAGCAAACCAGTCAAAACTTTATGTATTACAAAATTTGTCTGCAATTTTGCTTAATTTCCTTTAGTCATATACCATAAATGGCTCTCTATTTATAACAAAATCTGGAAATATTATTCTCGTAAACAAGCCTTCCTTTCACAGGAAAATGACATTAAACATGTACATCTTAATAGTGCTTATTTCTTCTGTGTCTGTGTGGTCTCTTAATTTACTCTCACTATATCCCTGGTTATTCTTCCTAATAGATTGCTAAAGGTGTTATTGAAATTTTGGTTAGAGAGAAAGAAGTCCTGGTAAAGAGATAGAGAGCTTCATTTAAGTTGATGAGAACCCAAAAATATCTTCTTTCACTTGACCTTCATAGAACAACTAAATTAATATAACTAAGATTAATGAGCCAATTATTTTTGACAAGATAGCAAGCACATAAGATTGTTTGCTTCACATTTCTTTTTTATATGACTAGCAAATGACTAGCATTTACACCAGACTGGTGATTACATCTATAATAGGTTCTGAGGAATTAATATCTTGAGATTTTCACCTAAATCCTAATGTCAGAAGAGATGCGCTAAAACTTGTCCTACCAGAATTGGCAAGATGTGCAGATTTTTGTAGAAACAGCTCTAGGAATGTGGTTTTAATAAACCAAAGCAAAAATCAGGCCTTCGGGAAGTCTCAAAGGAGCAGATAAAACAGCATGAGGAGGTGCTGGGAAATGGCCATGCAATATTGCAGCTGGAGAGTTTAGATGGGCACAGCTTTTCTTCAGCTGGAACACAGTGCTAGGGACTGATGTTCTTTGGGTTGATTTACCTACAGTGTGTTGGTCCTCTGAATCTTATCTCCTGAGAGAGGGCAGGCAAGGAGGCAGCAGATCAACCTGCAGGTTTTGTGTGCATGCAGCTTCATCATGGATTGCTGTTTTCTGCCTCTCCCTTACCAAAGCTACCTTAGCCTGAAAACTCCCTTGTGTAATGCTGCTACAAGTACCTACTGATACTGTCTTTCAGCAAGGGAGTGTGTGCTCCATCATATTGCAACACTGGAATTGAGTAATGGAAAACATCTTTGCAAATTTACGTTTACTGGGACTACAAACTGGGGGAGAAAGGGGAGAAATCTTTGCAAGAAAAAGCAAGAAGTTTGGGGGTTTGAAAACTATACTAGGCTGAAGCAATTCTAACTCTGTTCACTATCACTAACGCCATTCAACATCAGATTCAACAGCATAGGGTGCCTGTAGTCTTGCCACTAAAAAGTGTGTCTTAGTCTAAGTTGAAGACAGATAATAGTTAAGAATCAAAGTGTAGGCTAAAATGGGCAATATCGTGGTGGATATTTACACATTGCAAGACCAGGAAATTGAAGTCAATGAGGCCTTTTACATACACCTGGAAGTAGTCTCAGGATCATATGTCTCATGGGTGACTTCAACCATCCTAATATTCACTAGAAAGGCCACTTGGGGAGGCACACACTAAGAGGTTCCCACAATGAATTGATGCTAACTTTCTGATGCAGGTGTTTGAGAAGTCAATGAACAGATGTGCTCTGCTGGATCTTGTATTAACAAACAGAGAAGGTTTGATCAGGGAGGTAAAGTTTAGGGGCAGCCTTGGCTGGTGAGATGGTGGTTCAGAAGCAGAGCAATAAGTATGATTGCAACCCTGGGCTTCAGGAGGGCAAACAGCCCTCTCCAAAGAAAATATTGGAAGAATCCCATTGGCTAGGACTATAGAAGGTGAGGGAACACAAAAGATGTGACTAGTATTCAAGCAGCACTTCCTCAAAGATGAAAGTTGGTGCATTCCTTCAAGTGAAAAATCAAGTAGAAGAGGCAGAAGACCTGCAGAATGAGCAAGGAGCTGTTGAGAAAAAATGTATGGAAGAAAGAAGTCTATACAATGTGAAAAAAGGGTAAGTCACTTGGGAGTATTATAGGAACATTGTCAGGAAATACAGGGATGCAACAAGGAAGGCTAGGGCCTTCTTGGACTTAAACCTGGCAAAAGAAGTACAAGACAATAAGAATGTTTTTTTTCAGATACACTGTCCTGGAGTCCTGTGTACCCCAAAATTCCGCTCCCTCTGTCATTTGAATGGGAGAGGAATAGGTGCGAAAAAACCTGTTTCCCCCCCCCCCGCCCTGCAGGCGTGAAGGGGGGGAGCAAGGGGCCCTTCCAGCAGGAGGGGTGCCCCATGCAGGGCCCACGCTGGAATCGGGTAGGGGATTGGCTGTGGTCTTCACACCTAGGAA
>WAAF01018592.1:17590-80568 GCA_013400475.1 Tricholaema leucomelas
CGTTTTTCTCTCCTCCTCTCCTCTCCTCTCCTCTCCTCTCCTCTCCTCTCCTCTCCTCTCCTCTCCTCTCCTCTCCTCTCCTCTCTTCTCCTCTCCTCCCTCTTTCCTCTCCTCCCTCTTTCCTCTCCTTCTCTCTCCCGTTCGTGTTTTCGTTGTTGGCATCTTTTGGGCAAGTGGCATGGCGAAGGCCGCCCCTGGCCCGCAGGATTTGCCCTTTCCTGCCAAGCTTCCAAGCATTTGTCTATTTTTCAGTGGCTGGCGGTGGGGCAGGGCCAGGGCAGCGCCTCAGGAGAAGGGCAAAGCGGTGCCAAGGACACTGCCAGCCGAACGGGCGCCCGCGCTGCGGGGGCTGGCGTGGGACGTGCCCAGGGTGGCCCCAGCCGGGCACACAGAACTGAGCATCAGCTGTGGACATGGATGGGGGGAGGGAGGGGAGGGAAGGGCTGCGCCGTGTGGCCGTGCCTGCAGCGCCGCCCTGTGTGCCAGCCGTGTGCCAGCCGTGTGCCAGCCGCGGGCCAGCCGCGCTGGGTTTCGATGCAGTGGTCAATAAACTGTTTTCTTGTGCACTGGCAGCTGCAGAGCTCTGCCGCTTCTCCCTTGGCCCTGCCCGGCAGAGCATCCTCTGCTCGGAAAAGACTTTGGGATCGCCGAGCCCAACCCCCAGCTGGCATCTCCCCGGGCACAGCCCTCCGCCGCGGAGCCTCTCCAGCCGAGCGTGCCAGCAGCCAGGCCGGCACAGCCAGGCTGCCCCTCTCCAGTGCCTGTGAGAGAGCAGGAGGCTGCCAGCCCTGGCTCTGCTGGACCCGCCAGCACCTCTCACCCCTGTGCCATGGGCACCAGCCCTAAGAGAGCTCAGTGAGGATGAGGATGCCCAGGGACAGGTGCCACTGCCCGGGGAACGCCAAGCGAGAGCAGCCCCCTGAGTGCCACTCGGGCTGGTGGGGGGCAGGTGTGCCACATAACCCAGTTTCTGGTGTGGGTTTCTTCACCTCCCTCCTGGCAGAGCCGAGGAAGCCTCCCCAGAGCCTCTGCCCCTCAGCGCCAGAGGTGCCATCTGTCTTTGCCCAGCATGGTGCCAGCCTGCAAAGGCAGAGCCGGATCCCTCTTTCTCAAGCCTGCTTTAGCCTCTAAGCTGCCCCCTACAAAGCACCGGAATTGGGGGTGGGGAATCCCAAATCCCACTTCGTCTGCTGTGTGCCATCCTGGCCAGCCTCTGCCACCCGTGCCACAGTGTGTGCCCCTGCAGGGGCAGGAAGTGCCAGGCTGGACCTGCACTGCCGATGCCAACTGTGCTGCGATTCCTGCCGTCGCGGGTTGAGGATTGCTCTTGCCAGAGCTTGGCACCACCCCGCCTGGTGCCCGATGCCATCCGCAGGTGCCAGTCCGAAGAGAACAAGGCGGACGCCAGGGCCAGGAATTTCTCAGCTCCTTCAGCTTTCCTTTGGTAAGGAAGGAGCAGGGATGGAGACGGCAGCTACAGCCCTGCCGATGCCCCCCAGCCGCGCCTGGCACCTCCGCTCCTGCTGCCCGGGGAGGCCTTTCTGAGCCCAGCAAAGCTCAGCAGCAGCAGCGCAAGGGGCAGGGAAGAAGCCCGAGGAGGCTGCGGCTGGCGCTGAGGAAGGCAGAAGAGGATCAATACCAATCGAGCGCCCCCGAACAGCTCCTTCCGTGCGCGGCCCGAAGTTGTATTTCATGGCGCTGGGAAAGGCGCTGGAAGGGCTCCGCCAGGCGCTGGAGCTGCCGCGGCGGGGGGCGATTGAGCTCCGTCCCTAGGGAATGCTGCCTGGCTCCTGCCAGAGCGCCCACAGCACCCAGCGGCGGCGGCAGCGGGCGACGGAGAGCGGCTGCGGCCAGCAGCGGGCACGGGCGGGCAGGGGGCTGCGGGCGCTTGGCTCCGGAGGGACCTCCCCGGCCAGGGGAAGGGGGAGGGAGAAGAAGGGAAGGAAAAGGAAGGGAAGGAGGGAAATAAGGGAGCCAGCAGGGGGAGGGGGAAAAGAAGGAAAGGGAAAAGGGAAAAGGGAAAAGGGAAAAGGGAAAAGGGAAAAGGGAAAAGGGAAAAGGGAAAAGGGAAAAGGGAAAAGGGAAAAGAAAAGGGAAAGGAGAAGGAAGATTGAAAGAGGAGGAGAAAAGGAGAAGGAAGAGAAGGATAAAAGGAGAAGGAAGAGGAGATAAGAAGGGTGCCAGAGAGAGGAAAAAAGAAGGAAAGGAAGAAGAAAAAGGGAAGGAAGGGAAGGAGGGAAGAAGGGAAATGAAGACAGCGGGGGGGGGGGGGAAGGAAAAGGAAGATTGAGAGGGAAAGAAGGAAAGGAGAAGGAAGAGAAGTAGGACACCAGGGGGAGGAAAAAGAAGTGAAAGAAGAAGGAAAAGCAAGGAGGGGAAAGGAAAAGAACGAAAAAGAGGTTAGTAAGGTAGAGGAAAGAAGGAGGACACCAAGGGGAGGGAAAGGAAGAAAAGGAAGAGGAAGAGGAAAATGAGAAGGCAAAAAATGAGGCGAAGGAGGAAAGAAGGAGGCGAGGAGCGGAAGGGAAAGGAAGGAGAAAAGGAAGAGGAAGGAAAGGAGGGCGCGGGGGCGAGCGAGGCGGCGCAGCAGGAGGGCAGCGCAGCCGCCGGGCGCAGCGAGCTGTGCCCACCCAGAGCCCTGCCCTGCCGCCGCGGGGCTGCCCTCGCCTCGCTCTGCGCCAGCCCAAGCGCAACTTTGGCCTTCCTGCGGGCGGGACAAAGGATTTCACGCCCAAGCTGCCCCGAACAAAGGCACCTCACGCCCGGCGCCGCGGTCCGCTCCCGGCCTTTCTTCTGCCCCCAGCACAGCTGACAAGGGGCAGGGGGAGCCGAGCTGGGGCTGGGGGCGGCGGGGGGAGGTCGCTTCGCTTTAAAACCCGCTCGGGGAGTGCCGAAAAGCAGCCTGGAGACCGCCCCGAGCTCTGGCAGCCTTTGGGCTGCGTGGTGGGAAAGCCGCGGGGCAAGTGGGCACAGCCTGCTCGGGGGGGAGGCTGCGGGTGCCCTGCCGGGGCTTGTCCGCAGCCACCTTCGCCCAGCAGCTGCCTCTCTCCGCACGCCCTGCAGCACCGCTGCCTGGCCCAGCGCTGAGGGGTGCCCAGCGTGCCCAGCTCCCCCGTGGCTCTTCTTCTCCCCGGTGCCCAGCCCAGGCTGGCCTCTGGCTGGCCAAGAGGCGCCACTTGCGCCCCAAGGTGGCAGCTGGAGGAGCAGGGAGATGGTTCTCGGGGCTGAGGTAAGGGTGGCATCAACCACCAGGCTCTGCCTTGCTGATCAGAGCGAAGAGGAGGACAGGCAGCAGCTGCGTGGCCTGGCACAGCATGGCACAGCATGGCACAGCATGGCACAGCGAGGCACGGAGCAGCTCAACAGCCAGGCACAGATGGCACCATCTGCATGGCACAGCCTGGCGCTGTCAGGCACAGCATGGGACATTCTGGTACAGCCCAGTACAGTGTGGACAATCCATGCCAGCTGGCATGGGTGCCCAGCAGCAGGGCACAGGGCCTGCTGGAGCAGTCAGGTCCACGCTCCCCTCAGCACGCCCACCCGTGCCAAACTTCTCAATGAGCCCTCCTGGGCTGGGGTCCCCCCCCAGCAGCAGTGGCACACCAAGGGACAGGGCACTCAGGGGCCTCCAAAGCTGCGAGGTGGGCACAGCTTGGAGCAAAGCCGGGGGCTGGCAGCAGGGCTCATAGCTGCCAGCTCCCCCGATCGATGCCCAGTGACTGGTTTGGGCAAGGGCAGAGCCAGGGCATGCCGCAACCGCGGAACAGGGAATCGTTTCGGTTGGCAGAGGTGGCATCGCTGAGGCCGGGAGAGTGGCACCGGGACTGGCACCAGCACCTCTACCGGACCGGGACTCGGTGAGACAGCGTTCGGGGGTCGGGCTTGAGGGGACCGAGGAGGTTGAGGAGACCGGAGGGGACTCGAGGAGCGCCACCGAGGGGTCACGGAAAGCTGAGGCACCGGAGGGGACGGAGAAGGCGGAGGGGGCTGCGGCACCGGAGGGGACTGGAGGGCACAGAAGACCCCTGGCAGGATCACGGGGGCTGAGGCACCGGAAGGCACCGGAGGGCACCGGCGCTTCGCGGGGACGCTCGGGGCCGGACCGCCCCCCGGGAGGAACCGAAGGGTCAGAGGGCTGCAGGCCGACGGATCCCGAGGCCGTGGAGGATCCTGGGACTGTGGCGTACCCCCGGGGCCGGTGGCGGATCCCGTGGGCGGTGATGTACCCCCGGGGGCTGTGGCGGGTTCCCCGGGGGCGGTCGCGGATCCGTGGGGGCGGTGGCAGCGGCACCGTCACCGACAAGCCAGAGCCACCCCAGCGCCGTTACAAAGGGCCGCGGCACCTTTAAGGCTCGGTCGCCGCCACCGCCCCGCCCGTCGCCGCCCGCCATTGGCGCAGGCCCGGCCCGGGGCGGGCGGAGCGGGCGGGCAGCTCCCGCGGGCCGCAGACGGCGGCGNGCGCCGGGCCGCTCCGGGTGCCCCCCCCGCCGCCGCCGCCGCCGCCGCACCAGGAGCTGCCCCCCTCCGCCGCCGCCGCCGCCCGGCCGGCCATGGTGCCCAGCATGGCCTCGCTGCTGGACGGCGCCGCCGAGTACCGGCCCGAGCTCTCCATCCCGCTGCACCACGCCATCAGCGTGCCCTGCGAGTCCTCGCCGCCCGGCGTGGGCATGAGCGGCACCTACACCACCCTGACGCCGCTCCAGCCCCTGCCGCCCATCTCCACCGTCTCCGACAAGTTCCACCACCCGCACGCCCACCCCCACCCGCACCACCACCACCACCAGCGCCTCTCGGGCAATGTCAGCGGCAGCTTCGCCCTGATGCGGGACGAGCGCGGGCTGCCCGGCGTCAACAACCTGTACGGGCCCTACAAGGAGATGCCAGCCATGGGGCAGAGCCTCTCGCCGCTGGGCAACGGGCTGGGCCCGCTGCACGGCGCCCAGCAGGGCCTGCCCGGCTACGGGCCGCCGGGCCACGACAAGATGCTGAGCCCCCCCAACTTCGAGGCGCACGCAGCCATGCTGGCGCGGGGGGAGCAGCACCTCTCCCGCGGGCTGGGCACCCCCCCGGCCATGCTGCCGCCGCTCAACGGGATGCCCTCGGGCCACCCGCCGCCCGCCCACGGGCCGCCGCTGCCCGCTGCCCGCGACCGGCCGCCTTCCTCCTCCTCGTCGTCGGGCTGCGGGCCGGCGGTGGGCGGCTCGGGGCAGCTGGAGGAGATCAACACCAAGGAGGTGGCGCAGCGCATCACGGCCGAGCTGAAGCGCTACAGCATCCCCCAGGCCATCTTCGCCCAGCGGGTGCTGTGCCGCTCCCAGGGCACCCTCTCGGACTTGCTGCGGAACCCCAAGCCCTGGAGCAAGCTCAAGTCCGGCAGGGAGACCTTCCGCAGGATGTGGAAGTGGCTGCAGGAGCCTGAGTTCCAGAGGATGTCGGCCCTACGCCTGGCAGGTGGGTGCGGGCAGGTGCCCGGCGGGCGGCGGGCAGGGGACCGACACGCTCCGCGGGGCTCCGCAGGGCTCCCACCCGCCGCTACCGGGCCCGGCTCGGCGGCCTCCCCTTTCCTCTGGGCACGGGGAGAAAAGGACCGGGAGCCAGGCTGTCCGCCGGGGCCGGCGGCTGGCGGAGGGCTGCTGCGAGGCCCGGTTGCATGCCGCCTCTGGCTGAGCGGCGGGGGCCGGGGCCGCTCTCCGGTAGCGGGTGCTGAAGGGCTCCGTGCGCTCACGGCGAGCATCCCTCACCAGGTCCCGGGTGCACCGGGAGGGACCGAGGGCTGAGGGCGGAGGAGGAGGACCGCGGCTGCGGGGCAGGCGGGGCCGAGTGGGGGGAAACCGGCATCACCGCAGGGGCTCAGCGCAGCCCGCACGGCTCCGCACGGCTCCGCGCACCCCCCCCGGGGCCCGGCCGCATTGTCCCGCGGAGCGTGCACGGGCTCCCCCTGGCGCCGGCGGGGGGCGTCGCAGCCCCCATTGTTCTGCGGGGGTCAGCGCGGGGCGGGCAGCGACCCCCGGGGCAGCGCCCGCACCGAGCCTAGGGAGCGGGGAGGTGGTGGGTTCGGGGAGAGGGGCAGCGACACCCCCGCCCCGGCAGCGTCCGCATCGGAGGAGCCCGGGGGGCAGCGCTGCGGGAGGGGGAAGGACCCGGCGAAATCCTTTCCCAGCCCCGCTCGGTCCTACGGTCGCGCAACCCCTGCGCGGCTGCGGGGATCCGGTAACCGGGGCGCGGCAGACACGAGTGGGCAGACGAGTGGCAGCGGCGTGCCCCCGAGCGCGCTTTGGTACCCGCGGGGTGGCCTTATCGCGGCTGCTTCCGACCTTGCCGCGCTGCTGCTGAGCAGGGAGGGCACAAAAGGGCTGCCCCAGCCCCCGGATCCTGCCTGGGGTAGGGTGGACTGGGGGGAGGGGGGTCCCGGCGGCTCCTCCCGGAGCCCCGCGGCCGTGCCGGATGGTTTTGCTACACCGGGAGACCCTCGCAGGAACGAGGCAGAGCTCTGCGGGGCTTTGCGGGGAGCTCCAGGGGGTTCTCGACCCTCCTTCGTCTGAGACTGGGGTACTGATGCGGTTTGGAGAGGAGAGGGCTGTCTGCAGACCCCCCCGCTCCCAAACCACGCCGAGATGCCGCCTTGTCCTGCGGGATTCCCTCTGCCGGGGTGCGGGGGGCTGTGGCAGAGCCGTGAGTTGTGGATGGTCGCTGTCGGACAGGCTGCAGCTGCTGCGGAGCCAACAGCCTGGGGGCTCCTGGGAGGCTCCGCTCGGTTTGCTCGAGGTGAAGGAGGCTTCGTTAGGTGGTGGCACTGAGGGCCCCTTCCAGAGCCTGGTCTGGCCGGGATGGGAGGGTAAGGGCTGCTCCGAGGGCGACTCCGAACTCGTCCCGTCCTTCCCGACTCTCCTCGCACATCCAGCGGTCCAAATGACCGAGGGCTGGAGGAGGAACGTCAGAGGGAGAGAATCTGAGCGTGGCGAGGATTAGAAAGGAGCTCTGGAGGTGATCCAGGCCAGCCCGGAGGCTCAGCCGGAGCAGGCAGGCCTGGGAGCTCTCCAGCGGAGGAGGCAGGGCTCGGGTGGGTGATTGATGTGTGTATATAAATACATACATTTTCGCACGTGGTGATGTCGCCTTCCCAACCCAAAGGTGTATCTGGAGAGGGAAATCAATGCAGATGATGTCGAGAAGATTAAAAGAGCATTAATGCTGGCACCGGCAGCCCCGAGCGCCCGCACCCAGCTGCCATTGATCTGGAACCTGAGACGCCTCCGTTCCAGTAACGCTGGCGGGGGGCGGGGGGGGCTTTTCCTTCCCAGCACCAATCGCTTGGGGGTTCCCCACGGAGACCTAGAGATGGGGCAGGGACTCGGGAATGGCCTCTGCGCACCTTCCACGTGGAGCTCCAGACCTCCGCTTCCCAGGTCCTCCCTGCGACACTTCCCCGTCCGGGGCCAGCGTCCGCAGCGAGCTCGGTGCCCGAGCAGGCGTAGGTTCGCCGCGGGGCGGGAAAGACCTTGGCAAAGGAACCATTCCCACCAGGAAGCGGATTCTTTCGGCCCTTCCAGGCCACAACAGCCTTTTGGGGCGGCCCTGCCACTGTCTTGCTGATGGAGAAGTGGTGGTTGTGCTTCTAGGGCACATGGAGCTGCCCCCACACACACCCCGAGTTGGCAGGGGCAGGGCTGAGGCTCTCGGACGGGCACAAACCAAATTCCATCTCCCTGATCTGTACCCCCAAAACAAGCTGGTGAGCCCCTCGGGGTGGCCCCGAAGCCAGGGGGGGACTCTGAGCAGGACCTTGCTCAGTCCCCTCCCTACCCCTCGGCGAAGCTTTGGCAAATCTGAGCCCCCTAAATTTCTGCCGGGGTGAAGAGTCTTTAGGATCCATAGGAGCGCCACGGGATTGATCCGGGCAAGGAGCTAAGAGGGTTCTGCCGCGCCGAGGCCCGGCAGAGCACCGAGCCCCGGGGGCCGTTACCAGCCCGTCCCTGCCCGGTAAGCGCGGGAGGAAAGTGGCTCAGGTAGCTCCGTGCCGGGCTCGGGCTGGTCCTGAGCTGCCGGTTGAAGCTCCAAGGCTTCGCTCCGAGCGTGCAGTGGCTCCGAGGTGTCCCCCTCGGGGTGTCAGCTCGCCCTGGTGCCGGTGGGCACGGCGGGGGCCACCCGCCGGTGCGTTCGGCGCCTTTTTCGGGCCGCTCCTTTGCGCTTCCCGCTCGCTGCATCACCTTATCGACGATGAAACATTTTTATCCCCAACCCCATCAATGATTCATTCCTGCAAAGCGCTGACCTCGCCCTAGCCGCAGCCCGGCCCTGGAAGGGGGGGGGGAGCGACCGGGCCGGCCCCGCTCCCCTTGGCCTGCCCTCGCCCCAGCTCCTGGGGGCTTCTCTCTCCCCCGAGGCAGCTCTCTTTCCCTCCCGGGGTCTCTCTTTTTCCCTCCCGGGGTCTCTTTCTCTCCCCGCGAAGGTCTCCGTCTCCTTCTCCCTTCCTCCGGGGAATCTCTCTCCGTTTGCCCCCCGCGCCGTGCCCGCTGCCTGCCGCGGGTGCTGGTCTCGCCGTGCAGCGAGGCTGGAGGAGCCTCTGCGCTCTCGGCAGCAGGCCGGCTTCGGTCTTCTGCCCCCCCGGGAAGGGCCCCGGCAGCGGCAGGCAGAGGCCGGGGCAGAGCCCCGGGAGAGGCGGCGGCGGCGGCACCGTCAGCACCAGGGACTGCGGTAGCGGCAGCTCCGCGGGGAGCCGAGGGGAGGGGGCGACGGAGGGAAGATGAGGGGGGCGAAGGCGAGCAGAAGAGGGAGGGCACGGCAAAGGAGGGCAGAGATGGGCAGCGGAGGGGTGAGAGGGTGATGCCGGCGGGGGCTAACGGACCCAGAGTGGAGCCAGGGCGAGGGGCAAAGGTTTGTGGCTCCACAGCCTGCCAAGATGCAGCTCGATCCCACCTCAATCCCCAGCGAGGGGTTGCCTGTCTGTCTGTCTGTCCTCTGCCCCTGCCTGTGCCCTTCCTAACTGCTGCTTTTCGGTGCCTTTCGAGGCCGTTCGGTGGCCGCAGCTGCGGCTAAAAATGCAGGGATAATAACAGCGGTGCCCAGCGGGGTGCCTATATATAACCCCACTCCTTGGCGTGAGACTAAATATACAGGCAGCAGAGATCCTCCGAGAGGTGCTCAGTGGCTTCTGAGATTAGCGCTCCCCCCCCCGGCTATAGATCCGCGGTTGAACACTCGCGGCACGCCGCGGGGCCGGGTGATGAATTCTCCTTCGCCTGCAGCAGCCTTCTGAAAGGAGATCCTGCACCTGCCTTCTCCCCCAGCGGAGATTTCTGCCCTATCTTCTCCCCCAGCGGAGATTTCTGCCCTGCCTTCTCCCCCAGCAGAGATTTCTGCCCTGCCTTCTCCCCCAGCAGAGATTTCTGCCCTATCTTCTCCCCCAGCGGAGATTTCTGCCCTATCTGCTCCCCCAGCAGAGATTTCTGCCCTATCTTCTCCCCCAGCAGAGATTTCTGCCCTATCTTCTCCCCCGGCAGAGATTTCTGCCCTATCTTCTCCCCCAGCAGAGATTTCTGCCCTATCTGCTCCCCCAGCAGAGATTTCTGCCCTATCTTCTCCCCCAGCAGAGATTTCTGCCCTATCTTCTCCCCCGGCAGAGATTTCTGCCCTATCTTCTCCCCCAGCAGAGATTTCTGCCCTATCTGCTCCCCCAGCAGAGATTTCTGCCCTATCTTCTCCCCCAGCAGAGATTTCTGCCCTATCTTCTCCCCCGGCAGAGATTTCTGCCCTATCTTCTCCCCCAGCAGAGATTTCTGCCCTATCTGCTCCCCCAGCAGAGATTTCTGCCCTATCTTCTCCCCCAGCAGAGATTTCTGCCCTGCCTTCTCCTCCAGCGGAGATTTCTGCCCTTCCAGTCCCGTTCCGAGGGAAGCAATCGCTGCCTCTCCGTCTCTTGAGGGGGCTGAGAAAGAGATCTGAGCGCTCCTGCCGCTTGGGAGCTTTTTTTCCCTCCCCTCTCCTCGCGTTAAGGAACAGTTCATCAATCAACGCCCTCCTCACCCAGCCTCTTCTGTGCTACTTCCTAATGAGATTGCTCTCAGCATCTCTCTTTTGTTGGTTGTTTTCCCCAGCACCTTTGGAACTGGAAGGTCCCAAACTGGAAGGCTGCAGCTGCCAGGCTTTGGGCTGGTTTTTGTGCTGGGGAACACATCACCACCAAAGGGATTCGTGCCCAGAGGCTGGTGCTGCGCCTCCCCTCGCTCGCTTTTGGGCTGCTTTGCCTCGCCGTGCTGCCCTTGCCCACCCTGAGCTCTCCTCCCTTCACGGAATCACGGCAACATTCCGCTTGGAAAAGGCCCTCAGGATCCCCAAGTCCCGCCCTGAACCCTATCTTACAAGGCGCACCCTAAACCCGAGCACCACATCCAAACGGCTTTAAAACACATCCAGGGCGGCTGAAGGGTGTCTGGAGCCAGGACAAGGGCGAACGATTTGGAGCTGAGGGAGGGCAGGACTGGAGTGGGCCTGAGGAAGCAGCGACTCAGCCCCAGGGTCGTATCCAGCCCAAAGGAGCTGAGGGCTGCGATCGCAGGCAGCGCCCCCCCGCTGCAGAGCGCCGCCTTGTGGACGCGGCACGCAAGGACAGGACCGGTCCCGCTCTGCTGACCGGAGTCACGGATCGCAGACACATTCCGGCTGGAAAAGCCCCTCAGGATCCCCAAGTCCAACTCATATCCCTACTTACAAGGTGCGCCCCAAACCGTATCCCCCGAGCGCCACATCCAAGCGGCTTTTAAACACATCCAGGCTTGGGGTCTCAACCTCCTCCCTGGGCAGCCTGTGCCAACGCCTGACCACTCTCTCCGTGGAGGAAGGGGCGGGGGGGAAGGAGATCCCCAGAATCTCGGCCTTGACCTTCCACTTGCAAGCGGCTTTGTCATCCCTCCCACCTCAGCCTCCTCCCCGAGGTGCCAGGCTCCTCGGCAAGAGCAGGCCTGAGCACCGAGAGTGGCAGACTGCCCGCAGGTGCCCACAGCGGGGAAAGCAGGGCTGAGGGGCATCGCCTGCGCTGCCAGTCCGCCCTGTCCTTCAGGCATCTCCAGCGGCGGGGGTGGATTTCTCAGGCTGCTTAGGCAATCTCTTCCAGGGCTTTACAGGTGCCGACCCCCACCCCCCCACCCTTAATGGTTGGCCTTAGTCTCTCGGTTTTGTCTTTTAAATCCTTTGCTTCTCCCGCAGGGCTGAGGAGGGGAGGGGAAGGGAAGGGGGGGAAGGTACCTCCCTTGCTTGTATTTAAGACTCCTGTCTTGTCTCCTGTCTCCTCCAGAGGAAGCCTCAGCATGCTTGGGAGATGCATATGCAGAGGGAGCATTATGGCCAGTGGGATGGATAGTGCAGCTCTTTGGCCCAGGTAAAGAGATGTTTTGCGTCCAGCTCGACCGATCTCGCCGACTTTTGCATCGAAAAAGGCTGTGGGGTGTACAGAGGGGTCGGTGGGGGTCGCCCGGTTGGGTGTTTGGGTTTGGTTTGGAGGTAGACATCACACAGAGCAGCCTCACCTCAAGCGGGGTCTGCACTGCCATCAAGCAGACAGAAAGCGGGAGGGGAGGAGGGGGAAGGTTGAGCTCTAACCCCAAAGTGTTCGGCTCGAAACGAGACAAAACAAAAAGGCAGGCGGAGGGGGGCGGGGAGCGGAGGCAGCGGCCAAGGCTGCACAAAGGAATGAGCGAAGGAGCGAGGGAGCTGGCAGCTGCCCAGCGCGCAAATGGGCTGCCGGACCGAGATCCCTCTCGGTAAGCAGGGAACATATTTATGAGGAGTGCTGCTTCTCCAGCAGATCTCAGCTCGCCCTAATGGCCAGCGGGCAGCGGGGGCGGGGGGCGGCTTTGGCAAGGGAGAGGAAGAGCGAGGGGGAGGAAGTCTTCCTCGGAGAGCTGCCCGCACGCATCCCTCCTCCTCCTCCCGCTCCTTTTTCCCCTTCTCCTCCCTGCCTATCGTGCCCGCTCATGGCTGTGGTGCCAGGCGAGGGCAGCGCTGCTCGCCCCGCACGGCTCCGGTGTCGCCTCCCGAAGCTCCTCTGCGCTCCTGGCGTCTCTAGTGCCAAGGTGCCGGCATGCTGGCAGCGGTGCCAGGGCGGCGGCGCTCAATGGGGAGGGCGACACTCGCCTCTCCAGGAGGGAATCAGAATCACAGAGCCGTAGAATCAGTCGGGGTTGGAAGGGCCCACAAGGAGCAGCCAGTTCCAACCCCCTGCCATGGGCAGGGACACCCTACCCTAGAGCAGGCTGCACACAGCCTCAGCCAGCCTGGCCTTAAACACCTGCAGGGACGGGGCCTCAAGCACCTCCCTGAGCAACCCATTCCAGCCTCTCACCCTGAGCCCCCGGGAGGAAGGAGATGGAAACCTGATGGTATAGCTGGGAGCAGCGCTATACCTTGCGTTCTTATGCCAGCTGGAGTGGCAGCTGGGAGGGCAGCACGGGCCTGCCTCAGCCAGAGAAGGCAGCAGAGCTTTGCTGCCCTCCTCTCTTCTCCCGCAGCAGCCATTCCAGGGAAATGGACACTTCCTGCCTTCTCCCGGGGGTCAGAATCCCCGGCAGCAGCTGCGGCTGGAGGCACACGGCAGGGTCTCGGCAGATCCGCGCTTGCCCTGGCAGGAGGGCCCAGGGGACTGGGCTGAGCACTCCGTGCTCGCTGGGAGCTGCCGGGAGGGACCTGCAGCCTGCCGCTGGTTCGGTGCCAGCTCTGACCGGGGGCTTAGAAATCCTGGGAGCAGGGAAGCGTTCTCCTTCAGCTGGAAACCACTCGGAAGGGAGAGTGGTTTAAATCCCCCAGCGAAGGACTGCCACAGGCAGGCTGAAGGCTCCAGCTGTGCCTGAGCAGCCTCCCTGCTGCTGCTGGGGGTGCCAGGGCGGGACACGGGGGCCGCGGGCAAGCTGCCCCTGCCCATCGCAGCTGGGTGACGGAGTGGAGTTGAAACGCAGCTGCTGGCAGCTGGGCCAGTGGGAGCCTGCTGTGGCACCTGGAGGAGGCTGGCATAGCTGTGCAGGGTGGGGGTGTGCTTGTCCCCGGCTGCAGGGTACCCAGCACCAGGGTGCTCACGGCGCTGGTCGCAGCCGTCGGGGAGCAGGAAGGGCTCACAAGGGTCTGCCCTGCAAGGAGGCTGCGGCAGGAGCCGAGGGACAGCAACTCGCCCGAAACAGGCTCCGCCAGAGAAGGGCAAGGGGCTGGATGGGCGCCGGGGGATGCTCCAGAGGAGAGCGCCCACCCGGGGGCTGGGGGGGCTGCAGGGCAGGGCTGGCTTCGGTTCCTGGTGCCCAGGAGCAGGCTGCAGCTGCGCAGGCTGCCGCTGGTGCTACTGCTGCTTCTCGCCCTGGAGTGCAATAAATTGGCCCTGGCCCATCTATTATTTATTGCTGTGTATTAATGATGTGAGTATATCACAGAGGTACTTAGAGGCCCCTGTCAGCGAGCCCGCAAAGCAGAGGGGGTGGCAGCACGGCCCGGGGGGGGGGGAAGGCAGCCCCTGCCCCCCTCCCCTGCCCCAGAATTTACAGCCCCAGTCCAGCCACGCAGCAGATTTACAGGGGATGGGACACAAATAGCCTGAGACCTGCTGCCTGCCAGAGAGAAACAGAGTGAGCTGAGGCCCCAGGCCCATTCATCTCCTCTGCTGGAGGATGCCAGAGCTGGGGGCACCAAAGCTATGCCCTCTCTGACAGTATGCCACTGAGGAGAAGCAGGCTGAGCCCTGGGGAGACCTCCTGGCACAGCACAGCCCGGTCCCGTGCCTCTCTCTAGGAGCTCTGTGGATATCCAAGCAGGAATTGTGGCACAGAGGGGTTGGATTGGGCTGTTCTGGAGGAATTGTGGCACAGATGGGTTGGATTGGGCTGTCCTGTGCGCCTCTGGCCACTGCCACTCCACCACCTGAGCGCCCTCGCTGAGAAGAAATCATTCCTCGTAGCCAAGCTGCCCAGGCGTGCCCTGGCACAGCCGGAGGCCGCTTCCCGTGCCAGGCAGCGGGCAGCGGGCAGCCGGCAGCGGGCAGCCGGCAGCGGCGCGCCCGGCGAGGCGATGATTTGCGTCTTCCTCCCTCCCGGCCGGCCCTCGTTACATAACGCTCCTGCACACAGCGGACTACTTAACCTAATTCGTATCGATCCGAGGGGGTTCCGTTCCTGCATGCTTAATTCCAGAGGTAATCGAGCGGGCTGGGGAGGCCTCGTCGGGAAGGAGCCGCCGGCGGCGCGGCCGAGCCCCGGCGGAGGTGCGGGGGGGAGGAGGAGCTGCTTCGAGGCGACCTCCTTCAACCCTCGGGCAAGCCTTCCGCTGGCCGCGGCGCTGCCCCGGCTGGCGAATCCGCTCGCCTCCGCCTCCAGCCGCCCCCGAATCGAAGCGAGGTGAGGTGCAGAGGTTTTGGGGGGTCGGCTCCACACCCCGATGAAACCGCAGGCGGCAATCGATGCTCCCAAGCTCTGCGGCGAGGGCTGCCTGCCGCATCGAGGCAGGCTCAGTCCCTGCCCAGCTCCTTGGTCCCAAACTCGCTTTCGCGGGGAGAGTAAAAACAGCAACAGGCTGGTGATTATCTGAGAGCTTGAGACGCTGCGGGGAAGCCAATCTGGGGGGGGGGGACAGGACAAAGGGAGGCTTTTTCCCGGCGGGAATGGGCCGGGAAGTGTGGCCCTGAGAAGCAGCAGGAAGCCAAAGAGTGCTGCGGGGGCTCTGCTGAAATAGTCTTCACCTAATGGGCTTGAAAGCAGCGGATACCCGAGCTGGGGCTGGCACCAGACCCGTGCTGGGGTTGTGTCTGCAGGACCTGAGCCTGCCCTCCGTGTGTTTGAAAGCAGAAGATGCCTGAGCTGGCAGCTGGACTGGCATCAGATTCATGCACGGTGCTTCTCCAGGGCACTGCCACCTGGCTCTTTGCCCAGGGGAGCTGAAGAAGGTCGAGAGCTGTTCAGTGAGGGCAGAGCAGGGCAAATTTGCTCCAACCTTTCCAGGGGATGGAGCTGGGGCGAGCCGGGCCAGCCCCTGCCCAGCTGAAATCAGATCGATCTTCTGGCACGCTTTGTGCTCTCCTCTCGCCACCTGTCCCTTGCCTTCCGCAGAGCAGGTCCAGCGCCAGCCGCAGCTCTCCAGCGGGTCGAGATGGCCTCTTCCCTCCCCTTCCACTGCAGCTTTCCTGGAAGGGAGCTTTGGCTGAGGAGAGAGCTGCCCCCTGCCCCCTCCCCCGTGAAGGAGCAGTCTGCCTGCTCGCTGCCGTTGCAGGAGCAAGCTGCAGGGCCGCGGGAAGGTATTTACCGAATGCATTGCAGAGCTGACGGCTCTGCATTATTGATGACAGGCTCCCGATAACTGGAAGAGGCCATCTCGGGCCATAAATTAGTGATGTGAGGAGCAGGAGGCTCCGCTGCTGTCCCGGAACCCAGCAGAGCTGCGGCACAGGCGCCGCTGCTGGCCGCGTCAGCGCCGCGCAGCCTCCGCGCCAAGGACAGCAGCAAAGGCACAGAGCAGCCCCAGAGCTGCCTCTGCCCCTCAGGCAGGCAGTGAAATGTCACCCGTGGGGTGCTTTGGAGGTGCAGAGAATCCAAAGCCTTCCCAAGGGGCGATGCCTTTGGGGTAATGATCTCTGGGGACCTCAGCCCGGCCGTTGGGACACAGTTTTGGGGTCCCTGCGGTGCCTCCAGCCTGCCCCTGCGGGAGGCTCCCTGCTGCCATCCTGCTCCTTGGGACCCCAACCCGTGTTTGGGACGGTCCCATTCTGATCTTCATCGGCTCGTGGGATGGTGGGGTTGGAAGGGACCTCTGGAGATCACCCAGTCCCCCCCGGCCAAAGCAGGGTCACCCGGGGCAGGTGATCCAGGCAGGCCTTCTTCCCACGGACAGCTGCACATGGGTGCAGGAGAGGGGTCAGAAGAGCCACCCCACCGAAATCCTCCTGCAGAGCTGTGGTGAAATGGGGGTCCCTGGCCCAGGCTGAGCTGCTCACCCTCCTTGTGGGGCCACACTCAGCTCAGAGCTGGCTGCTGGGGAGGTTCATGGAGCTGTGGTGCAGACGAGGTTGAGATGTTGGCTCTGAAGAAGGTGGATAAGGGGAGCAGAGCAGCCTGTCCTGGGTCAGAAAGGGCAAAGCTGGGAGGGCTGCTCAGCTGGGCATCCTTCCTTGCCAGGGGCTTTCACCCATCCCTCTGTGCCCACACCACCAGCACCTCTCCATCCCGAGACGTCTTCTGGGAGAGGATCTGCTGGTGTGGGTGCTGGGAGCATCCCTTCTGCCTGGGGGTGAGGGACATGGGTGCAGAGGAGTGGAGGAGGAGGAATGGGTGCAGAAGGGTGGAGGAGGAAGAATGGGTGCAGAAGGGTGGAAGAGAGGGAATGGGTGCAGAAGGGTGGAGGAGGAGGAAGAATGGGCACAGAAGCATGGAGGGGGGGAGTGGGGGCAGGAGGGGGGGGGGGGAGGGGGGGGGGGAATGGGTGCAGAAGGGCGGAGGAGGAAGAATGAATGCAGAGGGGTGGAAGAGAGAATGGGTGCAGAAGGGTGGAGGAGGAAGAATGGGCACAGAAGCATGGAGGGGGGGAAATGTGTCCAGAAAGGTGTAGGTGAGCCTCTGGGTGCAGGAGGAGAGGGAGGTTGCGACTGGATGCTCTTGGAGGCCCCTTCCAGCCCAAACCCTTTGCGATTCTGTGACCCTGGGATGCGGGAGCCTGACCCAGCCTGACCACCCCTGCCGCGGGAGTCCTGCCGGGGCTGTGCCGGCCTGGGGACAGCTGCGTCACCGCGGGAGGGTGCCAGCTCAGCAGCGGCTGGCAGGCCGCGGGCACAGGCAGCAGCTAACCTTGTTGGTTTCCCTCGTGGCCGCCCGCAGCCTGCAAGCGCAAGGAGCAGGAGCCCGGCAAGGAGCGCAGCGGCTCGCAGAAGAAGTCTCGCCTGGTGTTCACCGACCTGCAGCGCCGAACGCTCTTCGCCATCTTCAAGGAGAACAAGAGGCCCTCCAAGGAGATGCAGATCACCATCTCGCAGCAGCTGGGGCTGGAGCTCACCACCGTCAGCAACTTCTTCATGAACGCCCGGCGCCGCAGCCTGGAGAAGTGGCAGGACGACCTCAGCTCGGGGGGCTCCTCCTCGGCCCCCAGCACCTGCAGCAAGGCGTGAGGGGGGCGAGGAGGCGGCGGAGCCCTCGGCCGGTGACCTAAAGCACAAACCCTCCTGGAAAGCACCCCCAGCCCGGCTCCACCGGAGACCTTCCCACGGCTTCCTCTCCTCGCCCCGCTCCACGGCCCCGCGCTCGGGACGGGTCTGACGCGGGGGCGCCCGTTCCTGAGCCCCCCGAGAGTCCCGAAGGTGCCAGGCGGCCCGCCCAGGCAGCCCGCCGGTGCCCTGCACGGCAGCTGGCACGGCCGCGGAGCAGCACAAGGTCTGCCACCCGAGAAGCCCGGCAGCTGTTTCGGCAAACTCAGGCAAAACCCTAACCCGGCCCCGACCCGAGGTGAATTCTCTGCTCCGCAGCTGGGTGCCGCCTGGGTGCCGCCTCGGGGGCAGCTCAAAGCACAACGCAGCAGCCCCGGCGGCTCCGAGCACACGGGCACAGCCTGCAGCCCGCCACGGGCTCTGCGTTGGCACCGGCCGCGGGGGCGCACCCTCGGGAGGAGCAAACACGGCCTGTGGATTGTCCCCGGGTGGTTCACACCTCTCCTTCGGTCACCAGGAGCCAGGCTTCTCCTCCACCCCCTCCTCACCCGAACCTTTGCAGCGTTTTCAAGCAGGAAGAAGCCCAAGGCCAAGCCCTTGGGATGCCACTGCCCAGTGCGGGTGTGCCCCCTATGACCTCAGCGTGGCACCCAGACCCAGCGCACCCCCCCACACCACCCTCAAGTTCCCTTGAGCCCCGCCAGCCGGTGGGAACACAGCACACCAAAGAGCCAGGATTACTGCAAGCCAAAGATGTTTGGAACTCGCCATCCTCTCCTCGTCACCGCCGGCGGGGCGGGCTCCGTGCCCTCGGCGCAGCCCCGCAAGCACCGGCGCCCTCCTGTCTCCAGCCGGGCGCCCAGCGCCCCGCCCGGCCCCCCCTCCCTGCCCCTTCCCGGGGCGCTCCTCTCCAGACCCTCCAGACTTTTTGTACGTACGCCTTGATCGAAACCAAAGAAACGTTTTCTGCACCTGCTGCTTCTGCCGCAGACTGCTCGGCCGCAGGGCAGCGCCCCGGGGGCCGCGGCCGGGCCGGGCAGCGCTCCGGCGGGCGAAGGCGGCGCCGCGCTTGGCGCGGACCTCTCGGGCGGGCTTTCGGGAAGCAGACCTGAAGAAAGGCCTGAGGGGAAGGAGAACAAAGCGAAGCCAGTCGGGTCGCTGCTTCATCTGGCCACCTCAGTCCTCCTCCAGTTGAAGATTGTCTTTAATTTGTGCCTATGCAGTTTTTCTGTCAAAGACCAAGGAACAGAGCAACCAAAACCTCAGCAGCTACAATACCAAAGATGAGGATTCTCACTCCTTGTGTTCCCTTTGTTGTCTCCTTGCTGACCCTGACCTCCCCACAGGTAACCTCTTCAGTTTCTTTGTGCAACCAAAGCGGGGGAAGGGGGGGAGGGGGAAGGGGATTTGTGTCTGTGCCCCTCGGGCTCCCTGCGGCAGGTGCTGGGATGCTGCGCGGGTTCGGCCTCGCTCTCCAGAGCTGCCCAGGGAGACCCTGGGCTCTTGGGTGGAGTTGGGCTCCTGGCCGCCTAGAGCCACTGTCTGTACGTGGGATGGGTTGAGTAACCTCCAGCCTTCCTCCTCCTCCTCCTCCTCGCCAGGGTGCAGGGCTGGCTTCGTGTCGCTGTCAGCGCTGAGCACCACCACAGCCTGGCTCGCTGGCATCAGGCCACACCTGAACCGGGGCTGGCAGCTGACTCTGTGACGGTGACACGTGAGACGTGTCCCAGTGGGGAGGCTCCAAACGGGACCCAGCTCCAGAGCGAGCTCCAGAGCTGGAGCAGACTGGGTCCCTTCTGCTCCATCTCTCTCTAACCACTCCGCAACTGCCGCAGGCATCTCCCAGCGCCTGCGCCGCAGGGGGGGCTGCAGGGGAGCAAAGGCAGGACCCTGGCAGCACGGCTCTGGGAACCGGAGCAGCCTGCAGCACGGGGTCAGCCTGCAGCGGGAGCCAGAGAAGCCTCAGAGCAAGGCATAAGCCAAAGCTGCCGAAGAGCGGTTCAGGTGCGGGCCGAGCTGCACCAGCTCCTCCTGCACACCAGGGGGCGACGCCCAGCTGAGGTGGTGTGGTCACGCTGAAGCTTCACCTTCATTGCCATCCAAGAGCGGCCACCCAAAGCCACCTCTCCAGGTGCATTCGGAAGGTGGCACTGCCCTCAGGGTGAATGTCTGGCTCCGAATGTGCCTCAGGAGGTGTGCCCCAGGCTCCATTCCGCGGTGCTGCAGGAGATGCCACGTCACCAGAGGAGCCCCCAGGGGTGTCTCCTCGCCTGCCCTTGCTGTCACAGGGCAGAGAAGTGTCTCCTTTTGGAGGAGGAACGAGCCCTAGGCATTCTCTGAGGGGTGTGCCAGGCAGACGGTGGGCACCTGGGGTACATGACGTCCATGATGCCCTTGTGCCACCTTCTGCAGAGGCAGAGGAGAGCTGGTCCTGGGCTTCTCCTGAAGCCTGTGGGGGAAGAGCTGAGGTTCTGACGTCTGTGCAGAGCTGCTCCCAGCAGCCCTGAAGGAGTGAGTCCAGTTCAGCTGGACTGGAAACCAGAGTCACTTCGGTGGGGTCGTGGGGAGGGCTGGGCAGACAGGTGAGGCTTCTCTGCACTGGGGACTGCACGGGTGGCAGTGCCCATGGCATCCCCTCAGCACCCACCTTCCTCTGGTCGCACTGCTCATTGGCTATCCCTGCACCATCCCCACTTGCCCTGTCCCTGCCGGCTCCCGTGGGCTCCTGGGCAGGAGCTCTGGAAGGAGGAGTGCCCGCAGGTGGCCGTGCCCGGAGGCACAGGTGTGAGCCGGATCCTGCCCACACCGGAAGGACTGGAGATGCCACCTCTGGGTGCCACACGTTTGTGACTCCGTGTGACAGAACTCGGTCCTTCTACTCAGCCTGAGACAAAGACTGGGGTGCCCAGAGGGCACCTCGTGTCCCGGGTGCTCGGAGCGGGCGCCGCGGGGCACAGCTCTCCAGACGCCTTGGAACTGCTTCCTCAGCCAGGGAGGAACACAACGAATGTGCTTTGCTGACTTCGGTTCAATAGCTTTACTCTGCAGCTCTCTTACCTACAGCTGAAGCCAAAGACCTGAGAAGGACTGAACCAGCAACCCCTGCCCGGAGGGAGCGGGGCTCTCCTCTCCCCCAGCCATGGCAGAGCGTGCCAGCTGCGCCCAGGGCACCCTCTGGCTTGCCGCAGTGCCCGAGGGGGTTGAAGCTTTTCTGCCTGGCCTCCCTCCTGCTTCTTAAGGGCAATTTTTATCCTTTGAGCCTTTTCGCTCCCGAAGGGCAAAGCTGGAAGCGGTCCAGCCGCCGGGGGGGGGGGGTCTAAGCCAAGCCCTTCCCTAGGGGTGATGGAATTGATTCGAGGTAGGGCCCCAGCCTGGGCCCCGCGCCGCGGCGGCAGCTCTGCCCGCGGCAGACTCAGGCCCAGGCTCCGGCGTTAGCTGTTTGTAACTCTTTATTTCAGGCCTTTATGGACTGCTTTGGGGGTTCCTTTAGGCTTATTTATTCCCTTCGAGGCAGGCGAAGCCTGCGCTGGGCGAGGCGCTTCGGGGAGCAGTCAGCTTCTGCTCCCAGCAGAGGGCCCAGCCAGGAGCCTCCTTTCGCCCCTAACTCCTTCGAGTTCGTTTGAGTCGTCTCAAGTTTAAATTATTTAAGTTAACCTCTTCCCAGCTGACTCAGAAGGGCTCAGAAAGCCTTCGGCGTCTAACTTATTTATTTAACTTATTCGTCAGCGTCCGAGGGTGGCCTCGGCCGGTTTGGTTAATTATTGTCCCGAAGGGCGTTTGGGTTGTTTTTGTTATGTGTGTTCGGAATGACCTTTGAAGCACTGCAGCTGATCTGCTGTGCGGGCCAAGGCGGAGGACTAAGCGCCGGATGCTCAGCCTGAAAGCCTCCGCATCCAGGAGCAGAAAAGGCACCGGAATGCTTTGCCTGAACTTTGTGGCTTCGTAAAACCTAAGCTAGGGTGGGGGAAAAACACAACGAAACGAAAGGAAACAAAACCGAACGGAACAAAACCAAAAGAGAAAGAAACGAAACGAAATCAAACCAAAAGGGAGCAAAACAAAAGGAAAGAAAACAAAATAAACCCAAAACAAAATGAAACAAAACAACACAAAACGAACAAACCAAAGCAACACGAAACAAAACGGAACAAACCAGAGCAACACAAAACGACCAACCAGAAAACACAAAACCAAACAAAAAAAGAAACAAAAAAACAACCAACCAAAAAAAAAACCAAAACCCGCAACAAACCAGAAAACCGAAAAGAAAATACCACAACGCCAAGCAAAGAGAGCAACCTTTAACCTAGCTGCTTCCAAGAACGAACTTCTCTGCGTGTGTTTAAAAAAAAAAAAAAAAAAAGGAAAAAAAAGAGGAAAAAAAAAGAGAAAAAATTAGAGGAAAAAAATGAAAGGAAAAAAAAAAAAAGAGAGAGAAAAAAAGAGGGAAATAAAAGGGAAAAAGAAGAAGACAAAAAGGAGAAGAGCGAGCAAGACCCCCTTGGTGTCCCTAGTGAGAACCAAAGAGGCTACCTCACTGACTGTTTCCATTTGTAATTTTACTCGTGTCGATGATACCAAAGATACCAAAGATTTCTTTCTCCGCGCGGTCCGCAGCCTGCCTGTGCTTCCCCTCTCCTCCCCCCGCTCCTCTCTCCGATCCGCGCTTCCCTTCAGCCCTGCGGAAGCTGCCGGGCCCTGGGGACACCCTTTGCTGGGTCTCCCTGGTGCCTTCGTGCCAGCCCGAAGGTGCGAAAGCATCTCTCAACCCCCCCCCACACCCCGGTCCCAGTGGACGCAGCGGCCGTGCTGCTCCTGGGGGGTGCCAGCCAAGGCGTTGCTCAGCAGCCTGCTCCCCGGGGACAGCGCTTGTGGCCGGGGGACAGGAGCCAGCGGTGGCAGTCACGGTTCCCAAGCCGTGCCCTGCTCACCAGGAGGCTGAGGAGGGCAGGAGAATGCTTCTCGATTCGGCCCCCGGGCACGGGGAGCGTGCCCTGAGCTGCGGCAGCCGAGGCCGCTCCCTCCGCGGGGGTGTTGGTTGCAATTAGTTTGCCCATGAAAACCAATTAATTCTTCCTCTGGAGTCGGCGCTGAGGCGCGGCCACATTAAGCCCCATTAGGATCATGTTCCTAAGTGATTACTCCGAAGCTGGTTGGGTGCCCCTAGGGGAATTAGCGGTGCCCTTTGGCAGTGGTTGCTCCGAGCTTGCTTTACCCTGGCCTTGTGAGCCAGCCCCACCGCTGGGCACTGCTGCCACCACCCCGCACCTTCCCGCGGCCCTGCTCGGACCCGGGGCCAGCCCCCGCCGAGGTCCTGCCACCAGCAGAGCCTGCTGCGTGGTTCCTACATCAAGCAGGTGAGGACGGGCTGGGAAGTGGCTTTAGAAGGGACAACACCACCAAAGCTCGCTTTATCCCCAGGTATGCCAAAGGCTGAGCTTAGGAGCTGCTTTCCAAGCCTCTGGGTACAAACACCTCGGCTTAATGCCAACCGAAGCCAGCTCAGCGTCTCCTGCGCTGGTGAGCCCCCGTGTTGGTGCAGAGCCCAGGGAGCCACCAACCCAGGTGGGCATGGGGCCATAAGCTACTGCAGAGGCTCGACCCTGTCCCCAGCAGAGCTGCCTGAGCAACGCCTTCGGCCGCCCCCGCAGTGCCCACCGCAGCTCCGCACCGCAGCTGCGCTGGCTGCAGCACTGCCCCCCCGGCCCCGCTCCCTGCTCCCCGCTCCCGGCTGGCCTGCAGCCCCGGGCCGGGGGGGGCAGGGGCTCGGGGAGCCTGCTGCTTGCCTGTGTCCCTTCCGCGAAAAGCTATAATGATTCTCAGGATGCCTTCTGGGCACGGAGGAGCCCACCCGGCCCCTCTGCTGGGCCACCCCTCCCCGCCGTACCCGGGGTGGGGGGCAGCCGGACACAGAAACACCCCCTCCGAGTTGGCAGGGCCCTCTGCAGCAGTCGCCGTCCTCGCCTGACTCCTGCTTCACTTGCGACGTGTGACATGAGCAGGGGACGAGTGCCTTGCTTGAACCAAAGCAACGACTTCGCCGCTCCAGACCTCGCTGTGCTTTTTTATTCTTCCCGTGAATACCTCAGCTTCGACCGGGCCGCGGAGCCGGCCCTGGGGGGCTCCTCATACTGTGCTGCGCGGGGGTCAGCCTGCCAAGGACTCAACTCCTGATGATACCAAAGGCTCCTCTCCTCCTCCTCCTCCTCCTCCTCCTCACTCTCTACCTCCTGATTCCTCCTCTTCTCCTTCTGCTCCTCCTGCTCCTTCATTTCTCCTCCTCTCCTCCATCTCCTCCTGTAGCCTTTGCCTCCTCCTGCTCCTTTATTTCTCCTTCTCTTTCTCTTCCTTTTCCCTCTCCTCCTCCTGTCTCCTGCTCCTCCTCCTTCTTCCTCCTTCTCCTCCTTTTACCTTTCTCCCTCTCTTCCTCCTGTTTCTTTCTCTTCTTCTCTTCCTCCTCCTGTTGTCTCTGTCTCCTTCCCATCTTCTCCTTCTCGTTTTTTCCTTCTCCTCTCCCTCTCTTTCTCTTCCTGTGTCCTTCTTTTCTCCTTCTCCCTCTCCTCCTCCTATCTCCTCTTCTCTTCCTGCTCCTTCATGTCACCCTCTCTTTTCCATCTCACCCTCCTGTTTCCTTCTCCTTCCTCCTTGTCCTTCTATGTCTCCCCCTCTCCTCCTCCTTCCTTTCGCCCTCTCTTCTGCATCTCGTCCTCCCGTTCCCTTCTGCTGTCTCCTCCTCCCTCCCGCGCCGTCCCCCCGGCCCGGTCCCGAAGCTCTCACCCAGCGGCGGGCAGGCTGGCGGCGCAGACCGTGCGCCCCTCCCCGAGTTTCTCCGATATACCTCATAGAGAGTAGTTGTTTCGAGTGGTGTTACCCCAGGCTATGTACCGAGCGGCTCCCTGCTTCCTCCTGCTGCCCGCCACTCCCACCAGAAGCAGCTTTCCGGGGCTCAGGTTGTGCCCTGGCACCAGCCGGGCCCTGGCACGCCTGGCTCCTGCCTCCCCTGGGGGCTTTTGCTTTTCTTTTGCCGTGGGGCTGGGGCGGAAGGCGCAGAAGGAGCCCCAGAGTTCACAGCTGCCTGTTCTGCCGCAGGGGCAGGCTGGGCTCGTGTGCCCGAGCCCCAGACCCTGTGAAGCCAACCGCGTTAGAAGCGGGAGGAAAGGAGCAAGAGCAAGCGAAGGGCAAGGGAAAGCGGCGGAAAGGCAAGAGGAAGCGAAGGCTCCCGAGCTGCTCTTCGCCAGCCCTGCTCTGCCCAGCTCGTCCTGTGCCCCTGTGGTGTTCCCAGTGTAATGCATGAGGCAAGGCCTTGGCAGGGGGGACGCAGCCTTGGGCCCCTGGCAAAGGGCCTTGGGCTGCGGGAAGGGAAGGGGGTAGGGGGCGCTCGGTGGCACGCGGAGCCTGCTCCCTGCTGGCAAAGCAGGCACGGCTCTGCCCCTGCCAGCCCTGGTGCCCATCAGGGAGCACATCCAATCGCTGCTCTGCCCGGGCAGGTGGGCAGCGTTTTCCTTTGGCTTTATGGCAGCCCCTCGGGCAAGGGGGCACTGGGGTGCAGCCCCCCCCTCTGCCTCCCGCCCGGACCCACCAGCCCAAGTGTCACGGCGAGGTGGGCCGTGGGCAGGACGCAGACGGGCTCGCAGCCACGCCCGGGGGGGGGCCTGGGCAGGTAGCAGCTGTGTGGCTCCTGCCTGGGCACCACAGACAGCTGCCCACCAGCGCCGGCAGCCCCTTGCTCACCACCCCCCGCCCCAGGTTTGGGTCATTCGTAGGTTCATGGAGTGGATTGCGTTAGAAGGGACCTTAAAGGTCACCCAGTTCCACCCCCCTGCGGGGGACACCTCCCACTTAGCCATCCAGCCTGGCCTTGAGCCCCTCCAGGGAGGGGGCATCCACAGCCCCCCTGGGCAGCCTGTGCCCCTGTCTCACCGCCCTGACCGTGAAGAATCCCTGCCCAGTACCCAGCCTAACCTGCAACCTCCTCGGGCTGTCCCTGCCCCCAGTGCCACTGCTGTGTGGCAAGTGACTGCCTGTGCTGCCAGCACCCAGCCCCAGCCGTCTGCTGCCCGCCCGAGCAGCTGGCACATGAAGCCAAAGCAACCGCAGCCCACGCTCCGCTCCGGGCGGTGCAGTGCCACGGCGGGAGGGGCGGGAGGGCAGGAGTCGCAGCGCCCTCCCCAGGCGCCCGGAGCGAGGTGTGGGGATCCTGCCTGCCCCGCAGGCTTTGCCAGGCTCCGCGTGGCCTCCGCCTGGCACTGCCAAACGCTCCGCGGTGCGGTCTGGTGATGTTCTCCCCCTAAAGGGGGGGCGAGGCTGCGAGGCAGCTTTGCCATGGGTGCCATGCCAAGCAGTCGGTGCCTGTGCCAGCCTCCCAGAGGCTTCCCAGGCAATGAGCCGAACCAGCCCCAGCCTGCCTGCAGCTCCCCAGCCCACGGGTGGGGGGGACACACAGAGGGTGGCAAGCAGCGGGCGGCCCAGCCTGCTCCCGGCTGCCAAGGCACTTGCAGGGTGAGGGTTGAGGTCTGCTTTACTCCGCCGGTGGATGTCCTGTCTGTGCCGAGCCGCGCGGGAGGTGCCCAGCGTGGGGCTGCGCCCGCCCGGCCCGGCGGCAGCTGCAGCGGCTCCCGGGGAAGGTTCTCTTCCCCACGCAAGGGTTTTACCCCCGCAGTTGTGCCAAGAGATGTCCTTTCCCTTCACGAGTGTGACCTTCGCCTCCCACCTTTTCTTTCCGGCTCTTGATGTAAAGCCCAACCCTGCCCCCCCCCCCCTTTGATTTGCCAAAGTTCAATAAAGGAGGAAAAGAAAAAGCTTCTGCTGCTTGCCCAAGCCCCCTCCCCACGCGAGAAGCTGCCCCGAGACTGCTAAGAGGTGAGGGAACAGATTAAGTGCCACAAGTGGGGCTCAGGGCCGGTGCCAACCTTGCCCCCACCCTCTCCTCCAGCCCTGCCCCCGGCAGGAACGTGGCCTCCGCACCAGGCGGCCAGGCTGTGCGCAGCGCTGCGCTCTCCAGCCCCCTTGGCATCATGCTGGGCACCGGTGGGGAGCAGAGGGGGCAGCGGAGCTGCGGGCAAGCGCAGGCTGGGCACCCTCACCCCCATGGGGACGAGGCTGCTCCTCCGGCACAGAGGGTGCCCTGCTGCAGCTTGGACCTGGCACTCAGGCAGGATCTGGCCAAGGGCTGGGCACAGTGGCACTGCCTGGCGCACATCTGCAGCACTTCCAGAGGTACTCAGAGGAGGAACCTCTCGGCCTCAGAGGGCATCAGCTCTGCCAGGAGCTTCACAGCTGCCCCGACCCGCCCCGGAATGCCAGCCCCGGCGGTGCCCGAGAGGCTGGGGGCAGGGAGCAGACCAAAGCCCTCCGCGGGGGCACTGAGGGCACACAGCTCAGGATCGCTTCAAAGTGTAATTGCAGTGCCAGTTGCAGGGCTGAGGGCACGGGGGGAGGGCACACTGGAGCGCCTCGGTCAGGCTGCCACGCACGGCACCGAGAGCCCACGCCGGGACACGGCAACCCAACCCCCCCGCAGCTTACACTCGGGGCTGCTTCCCAGCCCTGCGCTGCGAGGCCAGAGCTGCACCAGTCCCATGCCTGCCCCAGCTGGGTCTGGGAGCTGGCAGCAGAGGGGCAGGGAGCTGGCAGGGGGGCAGAGAGCAGCTCGGTGCCAAGGCAGCGAGCAGGGATGGAGCAGGAGGCTGGAGAGGGTGAGGAGGAGCCCCTGGGTTTGGGCTCTGTGCCAAGGCACATGCCAAGGAAGACTCTTTCCTGCTGCAGCGAGGAGGGAGAGCAGGGACCCCAGAGGGCCTGGCACTGAGGGCAGGCGCTGGGCAGCAGCAGCGTGGCAGCAAGGGGCACGCCAGGGCCGTGGCGAGGCTGTGCGTGGCAGCGCCCAGGCTGCGGGCACAGGCTGCGGGCACAGGCTGCAGCCAGGCTCAGCTCCCTGCAGCCAAGCAGCGAGGAGCAGCCCCTGCCATGCACAGCGGTGCCAGCTGAGGCGGGCTGGGTGGGCAGCAGCTGCTGAGCAAAGGCCTCTGCTGCCCTGAGCCCAGCCTGGGGGTGGTCCTGCTGCTGGCAGCGAGGCAACAGTGCCCTGCAAAGGGTGTGCCCTCTGCAGCTACCGCAGCTGGCAGGCCTGGCACACCCACAGGCTGGGGTCTGAGTGCCCACTCCTAGCCCCTGAGGGGTGCCAAAGGGCTGGCAGACAGAGTCTGCCCTGGCCCAAGCAGGCAGCTGCCAGCCCGGGCTGCTCCTGGCTTACCTCCTCAGCTCTCTGCCACACCAGCGGAGGGCACCGCACAGGTGGCACAGAGCAGGCCTCAGCGCCTTGGTGCCCTCCCCAGCCAGAGCCCTTCCCAACAGCAGCTTCCAGGCAGTGCCCCCAGGCTGCTGCCCAGCACCCGCCCAGACCTCCCGTGCCGCTGGCACTGCCAGCTCAGCTCAGCCTGCAGCAGCAGGAAGAGCCAAAGCCAAGGCCAGGCCAAAGAGCAGAGCAGACACTGCCTGGCAAGCAGCAGGGGTGCCCGGGGCAGGAGCACTAGGGGGTGCCCTCCAAGTGTAAACAAAGCCAGCCCTGCCAGGCTTGACCCACGAGTGGAGGACAGCAGTGGGGCAGAGCTGTGCCAACAGCTGTGCCCTGCATAGCAGACAGAAGCCACCTGAAGGTGAGGCTCTCAGTGCATGCTGCCAGGCTCTATGCCAAGCCCAGCCGGGAGGAGATCAGAGCCCCTCCCTTCCCCTGCCCTCCTCATGCCCACAGCCCAACACCCGTGCCAGCAGGAGCCTAAGCCCCCCTGGCTGCACCGGGAGGTTGGCACTGCCCACAGCAGCAGCCTGGAAGCATGGGGCAGAGGAGAGCTCGGCCCTGGCAGGGGTGGGTGCTCTGCAATTCGGGGCTGCCAGCCCCGGGGGTGCTGCCACAGCCCCCGGGGGTGCCCCCTGAGCAGCCCTCAGAGCTGCTGCCCGGTGAAGAAGGCCTTGGTCTCCCTGCAGACGGGGTTGGCACAGAGGGGGCAGCAGAGGGGCAGCTGCCTGGAGCAGACCTCGTTGGACTGCAGGTGGGAGCAGACCAGGTCTGCCAGGGCCTGCAAGAGAGGGGCACACGTCAGGGGCACAGGCAGATGCCACCTCGCCTCTGGGCACTCGTGTCCCTGAGGCCGAGCAGCACTGCAGAGCCCGCGGGGGAGGGCCAGGCGGGGGTAGCAGAGCGCCCCCTGCGGGCAGTGCCAGGCGGGTACCTTGGAGAAGAGGGGGTTGCCGTTCAGGGACTCTGCCCTCCTGATGTTCTCCACTCCACACTGCAGAGAGAGAGCAGAGCTGAGCCGCGCCAGGCCCTGCCCCAGCGCCGCCTGCAACCCTCCCCTTCCCATTTCCAGTGCCACCCTGCCCACCTCAGCCCCGCTGCCAGGGGCACCCCTCAGCACGGGACAGAGCCAAAGCCGTGCCCGTCCTGTGGTGCTGCGAGCTCCTCGGAGCGGAGGCAGCTGCGAGCCTGCTCAGGGCCCAGCAGGGGGCGACAGAAGCAGGCTCCCAGGCGGGCAAGGGCGGCTGGCAGCGGGCAGCAGGTACCTGGCGTGCCAGCACTTGGGCATACTCAATGTCCAGCTCGTAGAGGGTCTCGATGTGGTCGCTGGTGAAGGCGATGGGCACCAGCAGCAGGTTCCTCTGCCCCTGCTGGCACAGCCCTCTGATGGTCTCATCCGTCCGGGGGCCGAGCCAAGGCATGGGGCCCACCTGTGGGCACAGCAGGAGGGCAGCAAACAGCAGCACTGCCCCCGGCCAGGGCTGCCAGGCTCTGCCCAGGCCAGGGCTGGGATGGTGCCAGCTGCTCCCATCTCCTCTGCTGCAGCAGCAGAAGCCCAGGCCGGGGCTGGCAGCTGCAGGGGCACCCCTGGGCACACACCTTGGACTGCCAGACCAGCCTGTAGGGGTTGGAGTAGTTGAGCTTCTCCATGACCCTCTGCACGGTGGCTCCAACCTCCTGCGGGTAGGGATCTCCTCGGTTCACCACCTGCAAGGTACCAACCAGCGCTGCCCACTGCCCCCACTGCCCTGCCGGGCGGTGCCAAAGCCCCCCCGCCCCGGCTGGCAGCGGCAGCAGGGCACTCACAGACATGGGCAGCGAGTGGGCAGAGAAGAGGATGACTACGTCCTGCCTCTTGTCGGCGGGGAACAGCTGAAGCTCCTTCTCGATGTGGTCGCTGAAGCACTACGGCAGGAGGCAGAGCACAGCCCCGGGCTCAGCCGTGCCCACGCCGCGGGCACCGCACAGCCGTGGGCATCGGCTCCGTACAGCCGTGGGCACCGCACAGCCGCGAACACAGGCACCACGCAGCCATGGGCAACGGCACCGGCACAGCACAGCTGCGGGCACGGGTACTACGCAGCCACCGGTGCGGGCACCGCACAGCCGCGGGCACCGGCACCACACAGCCGCGGCACGGGCATGGCCCAGGGCAGCATCCCCGCGGGAGAACGTGGCACAGCCCGGGCAGCTCTGCCACCCTTGCCTCCTTCCCCTTCCCCCACCCACTCGAGACCAGGAGAAGCGATGCCCGGGGGGAGGTGCTGCCAGCGGTGCCCACCTGGATGAGCAGGGGGTGCGTGGGCCAGCGGTCGATGATGCTCCACTTCATCCTGGGCTGCTGCCCCCGGGCACTGTAGTAGCGGTAGATGGCATTGAGGCTGCTGCCTGGGCAGGAGGGAGGGCGGGCAGGGGTCAGCAGGGCAGGCCCGGGCGGGCACTGCCAGCCCCCCGCCGCGCCCGCCGCGGCTCACCCGTGGTGGAGCAGCTGTACTGGGGGTACTGGGTGAAGGCCACTGCCCGCTCGATGCCATCCTGCTCCATCGCCTCCACCGCCTCCTCCGTCAGGGGGTGCACGTAGCGGAACCCGATGTAGTACTTGTGGGGGGCTGGCGAGAGACGGCAGTGCCACACGCGGCCACCGGAGGGCGCCAAAGGGACACCCACACAGCCACAGCGGCGGCCGAGGCGCATCCACTCACAGCCACAGGAGGGCGCCAAAGGGACACCCGCACAGCCACCGCGGCGGCACAGGGTCACACGGGGGGCACCCACGGAGCCGGCAGGGGCGGGCCAGTGCCACCCCAGTGCCACACACACAGCACAGCGACCAGGGGCAGACCTGGCAGGCTTTGTCTGCAGGGCTGGGCAGCAGCTTGACCCTCCAGGGGCTGCTGTGGTGCTGGCACAGCACTGCCAGGGGTGACTGTGCCCACGCTGGCAGGGAGCAGAGTGCCTGGGCAGCAGCTTGACCCTCCAGGGGCTGCTGGTGCTGGCACAGCCCATGCTGGCAGGGAGCCGAGCACTCAAGCAGCACCAGGCTCTGCAGAGCTGCTGAGCTGGGCACAGGGTAGGCACCTTGGCACTGTTCAGCTCTGCTGTTCAAAGCGTGCAGAGCTCCTTGCCCAGGGCAGGGGCAGAGAGGTGACCTGCGGCTGCCAGCTTGGCAGGGCTACCCCTGCCACGCAGAGAGCAGCAAGGGGCAAAGGGCCAGACCCAGGGCAGCAGGGTTAGCTGAAGCCCCTGGCACAAGGACGCTGTGCCACCACGCCGTGCCCCCAGGGAGCTTGGCACAGGGCGGCCCCTGCAAGTGGCAGCGAGTGGCTGCGAGGGGCAGGGTCAGGGAGAGGGCAGGGAGGGTGGTGGTCAGCTTAGCACTTATCAGCAAGGAGCTGGCAGGGGCAGCAGACCCTCAGGCCTTATCTCCTGCTGGTGCCCTCGGGTGGAGCTGGCTGCTATCAGCCAGCCAGGCCCTGCCAGCTACGACCTTCCCTTGTCTCGTCTGCCCAGGCCCTGCCAGCTGGGACCTTCCCGTGTCTCCCCTCCAGCCCTGAGCCAGCCCTGCCCAGGCTGTGCCCATTCACCCAGCAGCAGCAGCTCCAGCAGCTCTGGGCACAGCCAAGCAGGAACTGCCGAGGGAATCGCAGAGGGGCAGAGACAGCATCAGACTCCCGGTGCCAGGCCTTGACCTGGCCTTTATGCCCCGGCTGGCACAAGGGCAAACAGCAAAGGCTGTAAGGCCTTGGCACCGCCCCGCAGAGCTGCCTCTCGGCAGGGAAGGGCACCTGCGGCAGCAGCAGCGGATGCTGCAGCGCCCCCTGACGGCTGGCAGCGGGCGGCGGCCGCGAGAAGCTGGCACCGCGTTTGCCCACCCCTGGGAGACTCCCAGCCGGGAGCTTGGGTCGAGTCGGAAGGGACCTTCAGGAGCATCCGACCCCAAGCCCCCGGCGTGGGCAGGGCAGGCGCCGAGCCAGGCGAGAGGAAGCCCCGCGGCGGCCCGGGCAGGGGGTACCTGTGTGCGGGGACATGCGGTCCAGCAGCTCCACCATGCCCTCGCCCTGCAGCGCCGTCCACTTCCGGATGGGCGAGCCCCCGCCGATGCGGCGGTACTGCTGCTGCACCCGCGCCGTGCGGCGCCGCGCGATCAGCGGGGCCAGAGCGCTGCAAGGGCACGGCCTCAGGGCGGGCAGCGCTGCCCGGCCGGCTGCTGCCCGCCCCTGCCCCTGCCCGCCTCTGCCCACCCTGCCCCTGCCCCTGCCCACCCTGCCCCTGCCCATCCTGACTCCCCCTGCCCCTGCCCATCCTGATTTACCCTGCCCCAGCCCACTCCAAGCCCATCCCTCGCTGGGCACAAGAGCTACAGCCCGAGGAGCCAAGCGCCCGAGGCCGCAGCTGGGGGCAGCACCCCCAAGCCTGCCGGTGCCAGGGCGGCTGGCAGCGAGCCTCACTTCTGCGCGGGCAGCGTCATCAGGTCCCTGTCGAGGAAGAGGCGCAGGAGGAAGTCATGGACATCGTCCAGGCGCTCGGGGCCGCCCATGTTCAGCATCAGGATCCCTGTCTTGGGCTTCCTGCGGAGGCAGCACAGCTCTCACAGCCCGGGGGCTCCTGCCCTGCCGCGGCCACCCTGCTGCCCCGGCACTCATCCTGCCCCAGGGCTGCCACCCTGCCGCCCTGGCACTCATTGCTGCCACAGTGCAGCCGCCCTCCCGCCCTGGCTTTGTTAACACTGCCACAGGGTTGCCACCCTCCTGCCAGGGCAGCTCCTCCTGTGCACAGCACAGCACCAGCTACAAGCAGGAGTAGGCCGAGCACGAGGATCTCCACCACCTCTGCTCACAGTCACCGCCCAGCGCTGCTGGCAGGCTGGGCACACGACCTGGAACTGCAGGTTGTAAGCAGGTGGCAGAACAGGGGCTGGGAAAGCCTTTCTGCTCCAATCCCAGCCGAAGCCAGCAGCAGCCTCTGCCTTGCCTGGGCACAGCTCCTCTCCCGCAGCAGGCAGAGCAGCAGAGCCTCTCTGCACACAGAGCAGGGGCAGGGGCGCCCCGCGTGGGTGCCCGCCGGTCGCTTCGGTCTGGAGGTGCCAGGGAGAACCGTCCCTGACAGCAGAGCGCAGTAGCCGTTGGCTATCAGTGTCTGCAGGCACAGCTGCTGCCCACAGCTCCCACCCTGCTGCCCACAGCCCCACCCAGGGTGCATTTCCCTCGTGGGGCCCCGAGATCAGCATCTCTCTGCTCCCGGGCAGGCAGCTCAGGCTGCAGGGGAGCTCTGCCCTCCTCCTGTGCCAGCCAAAGCCTCCCAAAGGGGCAACTGCCAGGAGCCTGAGCCCGCCCCAACGTGCCAGGACCCCCATCTCCGTGCCCTTCCTCTCGGGGTGGCTGTCGGAGGGTGCTGGGTGGCAGCCGGGCAGCAGAACCAGACCCTCAAGCGCTTCTGCTGCCACACTGCTCCTGCCCTGCCCCCGGCTCCCGCGGCCCTGCCCCTCTGCCAGCTGCGGGGAACAGGGCAGGTGGCAAGAGGCCAGAGCCACCCCCGAGCGCCACGTCCTGCCGCGCCAGCAGCTCTGCCGTGCCACACGGGCGGGGCAGGGGCAGCGGGCACCCCCCGGGCCCCCACTCACCGTGCCTGCGGCTGCGGCTGGGGCGTCCTGCTCTGCGCCGCCGCCTCCTGCCCCCTCCAGCGCAGCGGCACCCGCAGCTGGCTGCTGCCCGTCGCCACTGCGAGGAAGAGGAGAGCAGGCTGAGGAGCTCCAGCCTGGCACCCGTGCCCGCTGTGCTGGGCAGCTCCTGCGGCCGCAGGCTGCTGCCCTGCTTCAGACACTCTGCGCTCGCAGCTGCTCGCAGGAGGCTGTGGGGCAGGGGCAGCTTCCACTGCACCAGGCTGCCCAGGGGACCCTCGGCAGCTCCGGGGAGGGGGCACCCACAGCCTGCCTGGGCAACCCCTGCCAGTGTCTCGCCGCCCTCACGCTGAAGAGTTTCTTCCTGATGTGCAGCCTAAGCCTGCCCTCAATGTCTGGGCCATGCCCCCTGGCGCTGGCACCAGGAGCCCTGCTGGAAGTCTCTTCCTTTCCAGACACCAGGCAGTAACCCAAAGCCAGCCCAGGGCCGAGCTGATCCACAGCACCGGGCGACACCTGGGCAGGGCTGGCACCCCAAGGAAGGATGCCAACCTGCGCGGCTCCCAGCGTACAAGCACAGCTGGGCGAACCCAGGGCAGCTCACAGGTCCCTCCCCTTGCAGTGCCCACCCCAGCACACAGCCCCCAGGCTCTGACCCCGCAGCGGGCACAGCCAGCAGCAGCTGCAGACACTCAGGGGGCCTGGCAACCCCCTGAGCCACTGCCCAGCGAGGAGGATGCTGCCAGTCCTGCATGGCAGCAGCAGGCAGGACACTTCCCTAGCCACACCTGCTCCCAGCCTGCTCCCCCTGTTCCAGCTCCTGGCACCTCGTATATGCCACCTGCATGTAGGGTGTGCTGCCTGGCACCTCGTGTATGCCACCTGCATGTAGTGTGTGCTGCCTGGCACCTCGTGTATGCTCTTTGCATGCTGCCTGTGCAGCACACACAACACATGAGGTGCCAGGCAGCACACACGACAGGCAAACTGCACACATGAGGTGCCAGGCAGCACACATGAGGTGCCAGGCAGCACACATAAGACGCAAATAGCATATATGTGTTGCCTGGCACCTTGTATAAGGTGCAAATAGCACACAGACGCTGCCAGGCAGCACACACGGGGTGCCAGGTGCCAGGCAGCACATACACGGTGCAAACAGCACACACGAGGTGCCAGGTGCCAGGCAGCACAAACTGGGCGCGCTTAGGGCCGCTACGAGCCCGGCTGGCAGCTGCGTTTGTGCCCTCGCAGCTCCCCAGCGCACCCAGCACTAAGTACCCACCCCCCTAAACTGGCACAACTCCTGCCCATGCCCCCCCGCGGCCAGCGGCCTCCTGGCTCGGGGCTGAGCTCCCGAGAGGGCAGAGGAAGCCTGTAGCGAGGGGCAGCAACTTGAGCCCCGCAGCCGCCGCAACCACCCCCCCGGCCACAATGGCCGCCCCCAGCTCCGGTTAAGGAGCTAAGCCCTCGCCCCCCCGGCGGCGGCGGTCGCTTATACAACGGCAGCCGTTGCGTAACGCGGGGCCGCCGCCGCCCTCCCCGCCCAGCCCCGCGGACTCACGGCGCCGGGCGGCAGAGGCCATGTTGGCGGCAGCCGCCTGCATTCCCTCAGACCTGCTGCCTCCTGCTCCTCCTCCGAGCTGCCCCGGGCCCGGCGCCGCCTCCTCCCCGGCACGGCAGCGGGGCGGGGCGGGGCGGGCGAACGGCGCCGGTAGGTGGGGCCGGCGCCGCCGGGGCTCGGTGCGGAGCTCCCCCCCGGAAGGCGGAGGGGTTTGCTCCTCTCCCCGGCGGCTCAGCCCCGCAATGGCCAGCGGCAGCTCCTGCCCCGGCGCTCGGAGCGCCCTTCCCGAGGCTCCTGCACCCCAGCGGCCTCTCGGGCTGCGCCCCCTCCTCCTCCCCACAGAGCCCACCCTCGGAACACCCCCGAGACTCCCAACGGCCCCCCGAGACTCCCCTCCCAACACCACCCCCTGCACATCACCCCCACACTCCCCTCTGACCCCCCCAACTCCCCTCTCGACTCCCCCCTGCGCATCACCCCCCCAACTCCCCAGCGCGGAAGAGGAGGGCGAGAAGCGGTGCCTGAGCCCGACCCAGGTTGCCATCCTTTATTGTCTGCCGAGGGAGAGGGGTTTGGGGCATGCAAGCTGAAGGGAAGCAGGCAGGGGCGAGGGGAGCAGGGACCCGGCGGGGCTCAGCGCCGGGGGACGGATCCGGCCCGTGGCTCAGCAGCAGCAGGCAGCACCCTCGAGTCTGTGAAGGGAACTACTTTATTGAGGACGAAAAAGCACACAGCTGGGAAGAGGGAACTGACCCGAGTGGGGGGCAGCACTACAGCCAGAGAAGAGGGAAGCAGGGGAACACAGGGACCTGCTCTGCTGCGAGGGGAGGCTGCAGCAGGGCCCAGAGAACCCTGGAGCCCAGCTAGAGCCAGCTGCAGCCCAGGCACCAGCCAGCGGCTGCCATGCTGGGTCTGCCCTCTGAACTCAGCGGGCACCAGCAGCAGCTCGGTGTGCCCCAGCTGCCAGCCAGTCCCCTCCCCTCGCAGGAGCAGAGCAGCGGAGCCTCCCCCAGCAGCAGCCTCAGCCTAAGCAAGAGAGATCAACCTCCCCCAGCAGCCTTCGGCGCTGTGCTCCAGAGCCTGCAGCCGCCCAGCCTCGGGCGGAGCTGCAGCACAGCCGAGGGGTGGTGCTGAGCTGCTCGGGAGCCTACTCAGGCTGCGCTCAGCACTTCCGCGACTGCAAAGAGCTCCAACTCCTGCCTTCTACAGCGGGAGACCACAAACCAAACTACAGCAAGGAAAGGAACCCAGGGCCCGGCCCGGCCGCAGCCCAGCCGGCCTGGGGCGGCTGCTCAGGCTCCGCGGCCCCTCCCGCGGGGCTGCTGCCGGTCGGGAGCAGCGCTGCCTGCAGGGGCCCTGTGCCGGCCGCAGCAGCTGGCTAGGGCCGGCAGCGCTGCACGAAGCGCGGGTAGAGGCAGACGTCCCTGATGTGGTGCCTGTTCAGGATCCAGGTCAGGAAGCGCTCCAGGCCCAGCCCGTAGCCTCCGTGGGGGCATGTGCCATACTTCCTCTGCCAGGGGAAAGCAGGGCACCTCAGACACTGCCCTGCTGCCAACGGTGCCACCCAGCCCTGCAACCATGGCTAGCACCAGGGTGGAAAGGGATCCTGCTGAGGCCACCTTGGCCAGCCCCCAGCAGGGACACTCTCGACCAGAGCAAACTGCACAGGGACACATCTGCCCTGGGCAGCCTGTGCCAGGGTCTCTGCCCACCCTCACCATGCAGAGCTTCCTCCTGCTGCCCAACCTAACTCTGCCCTGCTCCGGCTCCAAGCTCCTGTCCCCAGAGGCCCTGCCGAAGAGCAGCCCCTCCGCAGCCTGCCCGCAGACACTGCTCTGCTGCTCCAAGGCCTTCCCCCCGAGGCAGTGCTCAGGCTTCCCTGGGGCACTGTGACTGCAGGAGGGGGGGAAAGGGAGGCCTGAGCCAGCTCCCTTCCTCCTCCCCCCTTTCTGCGTGGCCACCCACACGGCCCAGCCTGGCACCCTGCACCTGCTGTGTGCCAAGCAGCAGCAGCTTTAACAGCCTGGCAACTGCCCCCGCTGCTTTGGCAGCAGTGTGGTGCCCCTGGGCCCCCCCACAAACACGTTTCCAGCTGCCACTGTGACGAGGTGACCCTCGTCAGCCACGAGAGCTGGCCCGGGCTGCCCACCTGGTCAGTGTACCAGTAGTAGGGCGCGGGATCGATGCCCTCCCTCTTGTAGCCCTCCAGGAGCTCCTCGCTGTCCCAGACACGCATGGAGCCCCCCACGATCTCCCCAACGTTGGGCATCAGCACATCCACCTGCAACACAAGCTGGCATCAGACCTCCCCAAGCCACTGCTGCTCCTCCTGGCTGCCAGCCTGGCACTAGGGCGGCAGCAGCAGCAGCTCCTGAGTGGGTGGGAGGGCGCTGGCTGCTTCCAAGTTTGCTTGCAGGGTGGCAGCAGGGTGCGAGGGACCTCTCCCGGGGCCGGGGGGCAGCGTGGCAGCGGCGGGCAACACTCACGGACTCGGTGAGGCGAGGGTCCTCGGGGCAGCGCTGCATGTAGAAGGACTTGATCTCGGTGGGGAAGCGGCAGAGCAGGATGGGCTCGTTGATGGTGTCTGTCATCAGCCTCTCGGGGGCCTCGGGGATGTCCTGCGGGGCACAGAGGGTCAGGCTCGGCCTGGCGCGGCTGCGGGCACACCGTGACACGTGGCAGGGCACGGCCATCCTGCTTGTGCTGAGGGTGGCCAAGCCTCAAACGGGGGCGTGCCAACCAGCGGGCACTGCCAGCAGCCCCAACCTCCCTCCTGACCAGGCCTCGAGAAGCTGAGGATCCTCCTTGTGTTCCTGGGCTGCCCCCTGCACAGGAGGTGCCTCAGCTCTCCCTCCCGCACCGGGGCTGCTCCGAGCAGCCCAGCAGTCAGACTGCTCAGAGCGAGGGGCACAGCAACACAGCTCCCTGCTGCCAGGGCAGCTCCCGGCCTGGGAAGTGACCACACCTCGGCTACACTAACCTCCCCGAGCTCCTCCAAAGAGCTTCATCTGACGAGTCAGAGGGGAGCGAGAGGGACAGCAGATGGCCACACACACCCATTGCCACGAGGACCCAGCCCACGCTGGCACTTCCCAGTGGCAGCTCCCAGCAAGCTCCACAGCCCTGCCTGAGCTCTTTCAACCCACTGCTACTCACTACCGTCCCGGACAGGGAGGCTCCAGCAGCCCCAGGGCAGTGCCGCGGGCACAAAGGGACCGAGAGGGGCTGCCAGCCGCAGCTGCGGGCACAGAGGAGCTGAGAGGGGCTGCCAGCCGCAGCTGCAGGCACAGAGGGGCTCCCAGGGGCTGCCAGCCGCAGCCGCGGGCACAGAGGGGCCGTGTGGGGCCGTGGCCAGGCTCACCTCGCCGAACTCGTAGAGGCTGCCGTCGTCCTTGGTGACGCCGTGCTGCCGCAGCCAGGCGATGGCCTCGCCGTAGTCCATGCGGCGGAAGGGGCGGCGCGGTGGCTGGAAGCCCTGCGGGGCGCAGAGCGCAGCGGTCTGCTCAGCACCGGCAGGCTGCCGCCACATCGCCCCCGCGGCACGGAGCCATGCAGGAGCAGAAGCCCCAGGTGCCAGCTGCTGCTGGCTGCCCCCCAGCCGCTGCCTACCGGGTTGAGGTCGTAGAGCAGGCTGGCCGCAGGGGACTTGAGGACCCTGTCCACCACGTCACACACCAGGCTCTCCAGGCGGGCCAGCAGCTCCTCAAAGCTTATAAAGGGGCACTCGGCCTCGATGTGAGTGTACCTGCAACAGAGCCACAGCGCTGCGAGACACGGGCGGGCAACGCGGCGCCGCCACCCACCCACGGGCTCCCCTCCTCCCCCTGCCAAGGGGAGCGGGCACCACAACCCCCAAGGTGCCCCTCCCCAGACACCCTTCTGTCAGCCCTCCACAGCAGCCGGCTGCCCGCCGTGCCAGCCGCTCCCCTGCGCAGAGCGGAAGCAGCAGTGCCGTACTCTGCCAGGTGCCGGCGGGTGCGGGACTGCTCGGCCCTGTAGGACTGTGCCACGCAGAAGACGTCGCCCAGCGCCGGCAGGCAGGTCTCCAGGTAGAGCTGGGAGGACTGAGTCAGGTAGGCCTCCTCCCCGAAGTAATCCAGCTTGAAGAGCGTGGAGCCTCCCTCCACCTGCGTCTGCACCAGCGTTGGGGGCGTCACCTGGCAGGCAGCAGGGGCCTCGCTCAGTCACACGGGCACCCAGGTGGGCACAGCCCCTCGGGACCAACCACCCTGCTCTGTGAGAGTCCCCTGAGAGCATGCCCCAGGCAGCACACCCACACCGCCCTGGCACAGACAGCACCTCCCCGGGCAGCTCCTTCCAGCTCGTGAGCTCTGCTTCCTCACATCCAGCCTCAGCCCGAGGCCACTGCCCCACACCACCCTGGCACAGCCAGCACCTCCCCGGGCAGCTCCTTCCAGCTCGTGAGCTCTGCTTCCTCACATCCAGCCTCAGCCCGAGGCCATTCCCCCCTGGGCTGCCTCCAGCCACCTGCCAGCAGAGCCCCGGAGCAGCCTCCCTGCACGTAGCTGCAGCCAGCAACGAGCTCTGCCCTCAGCCTCCTCCTCAGCCTACCCCTCCCTGGCTCCCTCAGCCGCTCCTCCAGGCCCTGCCCCAGCTTCCTTGCCCTCCTCCCGGCAGAACCAGAGGCTGGGACAAAGGTGGCAGCAGCACTGCTGGAAGGCACTGGTACAAAGCCTGCCGGGCACGGCCAGGCACTGCTCCCAGGCCGATGGCGTCCAGCAGCAGGCGGGGCGGGGCGGGGCACTCACCTCGCAGTAGCCGCCCTGGAAGAAGTGGTCGCGGAAGGCCTGCAGCACGGCCGAGCGCACCCTGAAGACCTTGGCCATGTTCTCGCCGCGGATCATCATGTGGCGGTTGTTGAGCTGCACGTCCACCTCCGAGGCCTCGTTCAGCAGGTTGTCGGCGCCGCCGGCCGGGGCCAGCCCCACCAGCTCCCAGTAGTCACAGCTCAGCTCGTGGCCCCCCGGCGCCTGGGGGCAGTGCCAGCGGCTTCAGGGCGCTCCACGGAGACCCTCAGGCTCCTCTCGCCCCCGAGCTGCCCCAGCCCACCCTATCCCCAGCCCTGGTCAATCACCCAGCCCATGGCACTGAGTGCCTCAGGCAGTCTGCTCTTGAACGCCCCCGGGGTGGGCACTCCACCACCTCCCTGGGCAGCCCATTCCAACACCAATCACTCTTCCTAACATCCTGCCTGATCCTGCCCTGGCACAGCTTGAGGCTGTGTCCCCTTCTTCTGTCCCTGGCTGCCTGGCAGCAGAGCCCAGCCCCACCTGGCTACAGCCTCCCTGCAGGCAGCTGCAGACAGCAATGAGCTCTGCCCTGAGCCTCCTCTGCTGCAGGCTGCACACCCCCAGCTCCCTCAGCCTCTCCTCACAGGGCTGTGCTCCAGGCCCCTCATCAGCTTTGTCGCCCTCCTGTGGACACCTTCCAGCACCTCAACATCTCTCTGCAATGGAGCAGCCCAGAACTGGACACAGCACTCAAGGGGGTGGCCTGAGCCAGCCCAGGATGCCATTGGCTCTGCTGCCCACCTGGGCACTCTGCTGCCTCCTCTTCAGCTACTCTCTGCCAGCACCCCCAGGGCCCTCTCTGCCTGGCTGCTCTCAGCCACTCTGTCCCCAGCCTGTAGTGCTGCTTGGGGTTGCTGTGGCCAAAGTGCAGAACCCTGCACTTGGCCTTGTTCAGTCTCATCCCCTTGGCCTCTGCCCACCCATCCAGCCTGGCAAGGTCCCTCTGCAGGGCTCCCCTACCCTCCAACAGCTCCACAGCTGCTCCTGGAGCAGCTCGGTGACAGCAGAGAGCTGATCTCAACCTCCCAGCCCCACCAAAGGGGGCGAAGCTGTGGCACTCCTTTGCCACTTCTCCTCTGGTCTGTGCTGGGCAACAGCGGCCCGAGGGCACCCCCAGCTGCCCTGAGGGTGCTTTGTCCTTCCCTGCTCAGCCCAACCGCCTCCACCCCTGGGGCCAAGGCCAAGTGCTGCAGGGGGGCACAGCTGGTAGGTACCTGCTTGCCCTCGGGAACCAGGCTGAGGGTGCCATAGACAGCCACAGTGCTCTCGGTGGAGAGGAGCAGTCCGTTGTAGCACTGGCACTGCGGGCAGAGCAAAGCGCAGGTCAGGCAGGGCTGCTGGGCAGCGGCCCCCGGGGCACCTCCGCGGGCATCCTCTCCTCTGCCAGGCAGACAGAGTCCTTCCAGGGGGGCGGGGGGGGCAGGGAGGCCTTGCCGGGAGGAGGATGAGGAGAGGGCAGCCAGGGACAGGGAGGCCCTGGCAGGAGGAGGAGGAGGGAGGGCAGTGGGGCAGCTCACCAGCTCGTCGGCCAGCACGCACTGCAGGAAGCCTGTGCCATCCCGCAGCACCAGGAACATCAGGGTTTTGCCTGGGGGAGGAGGAGGAGGCCTCAGCACTGCCCCGCAGCACTGCCCCCTGCCCTGCACGCCACACGGCCGCAGGGCAGCCCGGAGGGAGGCGCAGCTAAGGGCCCAGTGCCCGCCTGCCCGCGCTGCCCCCTGCCCCCTTACCTTGCCTCCGTAACCTGTGCACCCAGCCGAAGATCTTCACCCTCTGGCCCCTGTAAGCCTCCAGAGCACCGATCTTCACCTGGCAGCGGGGGGGACGTGGTCAGAGCAGGCAGTCACCACTCAGGGGGCTTCCCCCACAGCAGGGACGAGACTCTCCAGGCAGCTCCAGCCAGGACACAGCTGGAGCTGCCCGCGGCAGCGGCACGGACAGGCAGGGCACTGCCTTCACCCGCAGTCCTCCCTGCCTGGCACAGGGGCTGGGGCTGCGCAAGCTCTGCAGAGCAGCACAGGTGCCAGCCGCCCCCCTCAGCTAAGGCTGCAGCGCCTGACGGCAGCAGGGCCCTGCCAACGCCCCAGGGAGAGGCAGCAGGGCCCTGCCAACGCCCCAGGGAGAGGCACTCAGGGAGGACAGTTGCTGCCAGCCCTGTTCCTGCTCTCGCCACAGCCATTGCACAGCAGCAGCTCCAAGCAGAGGCTGGGCCTCTGCCAGCAGGCAGGCCCTGGCAGGCCCAAATTCCCCCAGAGGAAGGCCAAAGTCTCTACCAGAGGCTCCAGACAGAAGGCGAGGACAGAGCCAGCAGGCAGAGGCAGCCCCAGCCCCTGTCACTCAGGCCAGGCCCCAAGGGCTCCAGCTCCTACTCACACAGGTGGGCTCTGGCAGGCTGGGGTCGTTCCTGATGACAATCTTCTTGGCCTCCTCCAGGTTCTTCTCTCTTCTCAGAAGATCTTCTGCCTGGTTTAGCAAACGGCAAAGCTGCGAGGAGGCTCCACGAGGCTCCCTCCCTGCAGCTACCAGGCAGGGACTGAGGTGTCCCAGAAAGCCTTGCTGGGGCCTCGAGCTGCCCTCCTGCAAGAGCAGGCTGAGCGAGCAGCGGGGACAAGGCTCCCTCTGCACCTCCAGCAGGCCAGATGCCAGCAGCTGCCCACCACAGCCACCTACCTCCCTCTTCTCCTTGGCATCGTTCTTCATCTGCTCCCTGTGCCACAGCTTCTTGCAGTTCTTCATCTGGGACTTGGAGATAATTGCCCACCTCTGCGTGGGGGCAGGGAGAGCAGGGGGTTAGAGCTGCGCCCCTCACCCAGGGCACCGAATCACCTGGCAGGGAGCCGGAGCACTGCAGACCTCGTGTTCCTTCTGCGAGTCCACGTAAATGGTGGGGAACGGCTCCTTCCCTGCCGTCAGCAGCGCCTGGCAAGGGGCAAACACAGAATGCATGGCACTGCCAGGGAGCTGCAGCCCTCCTCAAAGAGCCTGGGTGGGCATCCTGCTGCTGCTGAACAGCACGGGCAATGCCGCAGGCCGATCGCCTCGCCCAGGTGCGGCTCAGGCTGCCCAGAGCAGCAGCAGCTCTGCCGCAGTTACCTTCAGAACCGTCTTGAAGGGCTTCTTCTGGGTCCCATCGCCAGTGGAGTCGCTGCCCTCTCGCTCAGAGACGTACAGCTCCTCTGCAAGGCAGGGCAGAGCGGCCATGAACCCGGCCCCGGCACACGCCCGCGAGCCGTGGCGGCGGGCAGGGCACCGAGGCGCCGCAGCCAGCGGCGGGGACAAGCCTGCAGCCGCCAGCTGCTCAGAAAGGGCAAGAGCCGTTTAACGCCTGCCGTTCTGAAAGCCCCGCAAGGGCACGGCCCGGGCGCGGGGGGCTCCTGGCAGCCGCCAGCTGCGCGGCAGGGCTGAAAGCGAAGCTGCTTCCGCCACAAAAGCTTCCTGGTCGCCGAGCACGGACCCCAGCTTCAGAGCACCGAAGCTGCTGCTGCTCCTGCGAGCGCCTCTAAGGGCCAACGCCCGAGCCCCCAGCCCAGACACTGCCTGCTGCACCGGACCCCTCCCGCTCCCGGGGCAGCCCTCCGGGCTGGCACAAAGCCAGCGCCCCACACCAGCAACGCCGCTCCCTGCGCCGAGCCGAGCCGCTCCCGCAGCCTCTCCCCTTCCCGTCCTACAGCCAGAGCGCCCGGCCCGAGCTCGCTGCCCTCGGCCGCCCCCCCGAGCGCCCCGCATCGGCACCAGCTGGCGCCGCCATCTTCCGCCGGCGGACATAGGCGCCGGTCGGGGTGGGCCAAGCCGCCGCGCCCGAGCGGCACCGTTCCGCCGGGCGTAGCCGGGACTCGGCGTCGCAGCGCCCGCCCGTCGGTAGCCCTCACCCAGGGCGAGCGCCGCCGTCCGCCCCAGCACCTCCTCCGCCATGCTGCGAGCCGCACTGCTGCCGCCGGGCACCGGAACTGCGTCACGCCGCTTCCGCCGCCCTAAGCCAATCCGCCGCGGTCTTGCATCAGCCCCCCGAGTGCGTGCTGACGCACCGACGCCGTGACGGCTCGCGCTGGCGCCTCACGTGAGCTGGGCGGTGCGAGGGGGCGGTGCTCCGCCGCCTTCCCGCCCCCCCCGCCCCGGGCCGCGTCTCGGTGGGTTTTGCGTCTGCCCACAGGCTCCATCTCTCCGGGCGGCCTGCTCCAGGGCTCCAGCTTGTGCCCGCTGTCCCTTGCCCTGTCACTGGGCACCCTTTAGCTTCAGATGCCCTCTCGGGCTGCTCCTCTGCAGGCCAAACAGCGCCAGGGCTCGGCCAAACCGTGCCGGTTCCCAAAGGAGCAGCGGCTCCTCCATGAAGTGCTCCCGAGGCGAACTGGAGGGGCGTGGGGGGGAGCACGGAGCCCTCCAGCAGCAGAGGGGGTGGCTGCAGGAGTGGAGCCGGAGCCCTTCAGTGGCAGAGAGGCTGTAAGGAAAGCTGCTTTGAGGAGCCTCAGGTTTGACTCAGAGCCTTTAAACCTCTCAGCCTCTCCTGTGCGACCGCAGAAGCACGGGCCCAGGCCTGGGGCGCCCTCTGCTGTCCAAGCAGTAACACTACACTGATGGAGCAGTCCCAAGGGCAGGGTGAAATGATGGTGCCCAGGGCGCTAAGGGCAGAGCAGCTTCTCCCGAGGACAGGACACGAGCGGGCTGAGCCTGCTGTCTCTCAAGCTCCCTCATCTACTTCTCAGCCTCCGTGTCACCCTCCACACACCCAGCCCCCAGCTACAGAGCTTCGCCTTGCAGCACCTGCTGAAGCCAAACAGTGCTTGTCTGCAGCAAACGTCTGCCTTCACCAGAAGGCAAACAGAGCCGCCTCAGGTGACACATTTCACAACCTGCCCCGTTTAAAGCCCAACAGGTGCCGAGATTTGCCTTGCTTTCTACTTCTTGTGCAGACCGAGCCCCCCTGTCTCCGTCACCTGCACAGCCCCTCCCCACGCTGCCACCCTTACCCCCGGGCCCAGGAGAAGAAAGGCTCTAAACATTAAAACCTTTATTTGCATGACACTTTTGAAATGTACATCACTGCACCACACCAGAGCTGCAGGCAGGGCTGGGTCTGGAGAAACACCTCAGGAACCAGCGGGAGCAGGCTGAGCGCAGCCCTCGCACCTCCCGACTGGAAGGGCATGTGCAAGTGTGGAGAGCCTCCCCCAACACCTTACACAGCGAGGACTGACGGGCAGCCGAGGGCAGCCTCTTCCACCTAAAGGGGACCCGTTGCAGGTCATCCCCTCCTGATTGTCTCGCCCTGCAGTGCAGTCAGCGCTGCCAGCTGAAGGGGCAGCCCCCGGAGATCAGCTCATAAATACAGGCAGACAGACGGATGGGAAGAGAGGCAGGCAGAGCAGCAAAGAGCCAGGGGCAGAGAGCTGCTAACTCCTGGTTTGGGTCTCTCTGCTGCAGGGAAGTCCAGCAGCTGGCTGGGGCAAAGGCTGGGGCAGCAGCACGGGGATGCTGCCAGCCACCTCTCCTGTAGTGCAGCAGGCTGGAGGCAGCTGGTGCAGAAAGGCAGAGGACCCACAGCTGGAAGCACATGGGTGCCCAACACACTGCCACAGCCCAGGCTGCCACCCAGGGCCCACGCAGCCGTGCCAGCGTGCCCACACAGCGGGGTCCTGCTGAGCGGCACGGCGAGGTGAGGAGCGGCACCGGCAGAGCCACTGCCAAGGCTGCGCTCTGCCAGCCCCGCACACGGCGCCCAGCACAGGGCAGAGAGCCTCCCGCAGCGCCCGGCCCGGCGGTGCCGCGGCAGCCACCAAGGCCCTGGCAGCCACTGCCGCCGGGTCAAGTCCTAGTGCGCTTAAAGGCGGACGCCGCCGTGCGGAGCCCGGGCATGAAGCCTATCCGCGCCGGGCTCAGCCGGTGCCGGGAGCCTCCCCGGGGGCCGCGCTGCCCAGCACGGCATCGAGCGGCGCCCGCCGCTTGCGCAGGCTGCGGCCCGAGGCGATGAGGTCGGCGTAGCCTCGCTGGTGCGAGAAGGCGTAGGCGGAGCGGCGGGCGGACACCCCCCGGCGCAGCGAGCTCGGCCGCCGCCGCCACTGCTGCTCCTCGGCCAGGAGCTTCCTGCGCTGCCGCCGGACCTGCGGGGCACACGAGGGCGGGCGGCTGTCAGCGTCGCTGCCCGGGCACCCACCGCAGCGGCGGGAGGCGCTGCCGCTGGGGCTGCCGTGCTGACAGCAGCGGGACAAGCGGCGCCGCAGCCCCGGACAAGGCTTCCGGGGTCGTTTTGTACTGCCTGCTTCCCTTCGTCCTCACCTGTGCCGGGGCACTGCGGCCCGTAGGAGGCCAGGGGTGGAAGGGACCTTTTAAGGGCCTTCTAGCACAAGCCCCCACGGTCAGCAGGGACATCCCCAGCCAGAGCCCCAGGCATCCTGACCTGCAGTGGTGCCTGGCGTGGGGCAGCTCCCACCTCTCTGGTTGACTCGGGCCAGGCTCTCCCCACCCTCAGTTTCAAACACTTCGCCCTTCTCCCCTGGTTTAGCTCAGCCTCGCACCCCTTGTCCTGGCACAGCAGACCCTGCTGCAGAGACTGTCCCCAGCTTTCCGTACCCCCCTTAGGCACCGCAGCGTTTCAGAGAGCTGCTGGGAAGCTCCTCCTGCCTGCTCTTCTCCATACCTTTTCAACACACCCTGGAGCCGTTTGCCAGCTCGGGGCAGAACAGAGGCAGACGGAAGCTGCCCACAGATCTGCCCTGACCCCAGATAAAAACCAGCTGGGCCAGCACACCTCGGGCACTTTGCCCAGCCACAGGGCCTGAGCTGCAGGCAGCCATCAGCCTCCCCAGGGCAGCCTCGCCCGCTCCGCTCGCCGAGCAGCAGCGCCGGGAGCAGCTCCGAGCCGAAGCCCAGGGGCTGCGTCGCGACTCACTGTGTCGCTGTCCAGCGGCCAAAGGGTGATGCAGAGGAAGCGCAGAGCCAGCACAGGCAGCAGGCAGACGGCAACAGACAGGATCATGGTCAGCCAGAGGTAGGGCTGCCGCAGCGCGTTGGGAGCCGCTCCTGGGGGTGCAGAGCTGCCCTAAGTCCTGCTCCCACCAAGCCAGCACATGCAGGGCGCTGCCAGCGCTGAGGCCCCAGCAACTGTGTCAAGCTGTCATGGAGCTGGGGGCGCTGCCACCCTGGCACTCTTTGCGTTCTCCCAGCACACAGCTGCAGGAGCAGCTCTGCCTCACTCCTGTCAGTGTCACCATAGCCGTGCCAAGGCCCTTCAGGGGCGGCAGAGCTGGCAAGACCCTGCCCTCAGGGCAGCCCCGCCCTCGCCAGCAGGCTCGCAGCGTGGCGCTGCTGTCAGGGAAGCAGAGAGCTCAGCACCCACCCGTGAACTGGAAGCCAGAAGGGAAGAGCAGGTGGATGCCGGCGCTGTGGAAGTCGAAGGTGATGCCGAAGTAGAGAGCGATGCTGCCGAAGACGGAGAAGGCGTTGACGAAGGTCCAGTAGGACGTGTCCAGCCCGATCTGCAAGCCGGCACCAGGCTGCTGAGCCGGGCTAACGCCCGGGGCCAGGCAGCAGAGGGCCCTCCCGCGGGCGGGGGCAGGGGCTGAGCTGACTTGCCTGCAGGTTAACGACGAAGACGAGCGAGGAGGCCGCGGTGACAGCGAAGGACTGGTAGTCCGAGGGGGCCTCCCCGTCCTGGCCCATGCTCTTCAGGTAGGCGCCGTAGGGAATGAAGAAGACGACCAAGGAGGTGACGGCTCCGTGCAGCAAGCTCAGGAAGAACTTCTGGTAGTTGAAGAGCAAATCCCTCTGCCCCAGCACGTACAGCCTGGGGAAGCGCAGGCTCAGCTTGTCGCTCACGTCCTGGGCAAGGGGGAAGGGAGGAAAAGGCTGTGGCAGGCTCCTGCTTGGTGCCAGCTTCGCAGAGCGGCAGCACAGCTGGACAGTGGCAGCTGCGTGAGCAGCAGGGCTTGGCACAGCCACGTGTGCAACAGGTCTGGGGACATCCTCCACGAGGGCATCCCGTGGGCATCCCTGGCAAGGCTCTCACACATCCTGCCTCCAGGCTGCTGGACCGTGAGGCTGTGATCTGCCAAGACACAGCTGAATGCTGTGCTGGTGCCCTCTCCCTGCCCGCTGGCTGAGCAGGGCATGAGGCTGTCACCGCAGGCCCTGACTCCAGGTCTCACTCAGCTGAGCTCCTAAGTGGGTGCCGAATTCATCTTCTTGCTGTGCCTTGTCTCAGCAGCTCTCTGCTTCCCGCCTCCCCCACCGGGGAGAGGAAGGTGCTCTCCGAAGGCCAAAGCCCCGCAGCAGGCTGCCCCCGGAGCGGAGCAGAGCGGAGCAGAGCAGGCAGCCGCAGCCGCCGGCAGAGGTTACCTGGTCCAGCAGCCCCACGAGCAGCACCGGCAGGCTGGAGTAGAGCACGTTGTAGAGCGTGATGAACCAGTCCTCGTAGGCTGTCTGCAGCACAGCAGGGCAGACTCAAGACTTGCTCTGCCTGCAGCCTGCGCTCAGCTCCCCCGAGGGCAGGCAGCAGCTCAGCTCAAAGCTCTGCACTCAGCTGCCCTGCTCCTTACAGGCCACCAGTGCCCCCCGTCCTGGGCCACCACCCAAGCTGAACCCCTCACAGTGCCAGTCTGCTTGAGAGCTGCCTGCTGAGCGCCTGGCACGGCTCTGGGAACCCATCTGGGCTTTGTGTCCTCTCTCTGTGCACGGCTTCTGCCCAGCCAAGGCCATTAACCTGCTCTGGCACTGTGCCCGTGGGGCTGCACCCCAGCTCCCGAAGCCACTGAGCACCACGAGCTGCAGGCACTGCCAGCTCCCAGCAGCATGTTGCCAGCTGCCAGCTTGTCCCCGAGTAGCTCTGCAGGCAGCTCCTACAGCCCCGCAGGAACTGCCGATGGTACCTGCGGGGTCCCCTGCAGCCAGGCTGAGCCACCGAGGACGCTGTGCCCATGGCTGCCGCCGGGGGCCACCCTCCTCACCTGGGCAGAGAAGCCGTTGAAGAAGGAATACCAGATGTGGACCAGCGTGAAGGCAAAGTTCTTGTAGAAGAAGTATCTGAGGAACTTGCACATCCTGATGTAGGACCAGCGGCCGTGCACCAGCAGCAGCCTCTGCAGGTAGCGGAACTGCCCGAAGGAGTAGTCACTGGACATGACGGCCTGCATCCCCTCCTGGCCGCTGATGCCAACCCCAATGTGGGCAGCTGGGACAAGGACACAGACACCACCGCGTCGGACCAGGGTGGAGGAGCCGCAGCGCCCTCTGCTGCTTGGTCCTCCTGCCCCATCGTGCTTCTGCGGGCAGCACCCAGGCTGTGCCCGGGCCCTGCCCTGCCCTGCCCTGTCGTTCGCAGCTCTGCCACCACGAGGATCCTCTCCCAGGGCACAGAGGTGCCAAGGGAGCGCCGAGGTAGAGCAAGCAAGCCCTGGAGCAGCTGGGCAGGCAGTCTCAAGAGCCGTTCAGAGCACAAAGCAGCTCCCGGCAGCCTCTCTCTCCTTGCAGTACAGGGCAGCTGCTGCCTCAGGCAGGGGACACCGAGCTATGGCTTTGCTGTGCCAACTACCCTCCTGCAGTCCCCGCTCAGGAGGCCTACAGCAGGAGCTGAAACAGCCAGCAGGCCCCACTAACCGTGTCCCCGGGGACATCCTCAGGAGGGCAGAGCAGAGGCTAGGGGCTGAGACAGGCCAGGGTGCCCTGCAGGCAGCCGAGAGGCGGCAGAGCCGCCCGAGCAAAGGGTGAGCAGAGAGGCAGCAGGAGGAGGCCCGGGAGAGGCCCACGGCAGGGAGAGCAGCCCCGCAGCCACCTTACTCTTGATCATGCTGACGTCGTTGGCGCCGTCCCCGATGGCCAGGGTGATGGCCTTCTTGTACCTCTTCACCAGCTCCACCACCGTGGCCTTCTGCTTGGGCGTGACACGGCAGCAGATGACCGCGCGGCACTCACAGGCCAGCTCCACGAAGTTCCGCTGCCGCTGCTCCTTCTCTGCCTCTGCCCTCCTCCTCTTCTCCAGCTGCTTCTGCTTCTCCTCTGCCGTCCGAGGGAACTTCAGCTTCAGTTTCTTCCTCTTCTTTTTCTTCTCCAGCAGGATTTCGTTCTGCAGAAGGCAGGCAGGTCACAGTCCCCACCGCACCACCCGGCCCCAGCTGCCCTCACCCCTGGTGGCACTGCTGCCACCTCAGCCCTGCCACCTCGCTGCTCCGTGGCTGCCAGCGCTGCTTTCAAGCAGGCTGCCCGTGCAGTACTGACACTGAGCACCCTGCAGCGCTGCCTCTCCTCTCCTGCTCCTCGCTGCCTTTTCCTCCTGCATTAGATCAGTGTCCCCCGCGAAGAACTACCCTGAAGATCAGGTTGTGCTCTTGCAGGGGCCTGGAGGCACTTTGATGGCAGCTAGCAGGGGGATGCGAGAGGCCCGAGGCAGGCCCCACCTAATTGCAGGCTACTTCCAACCAAAACACTTCTGCCACCAACACCCAACAGATGAGCTCAAGCAGGGCAGCGACGGCCAAAGGATGCTCCACTGGGTTCGGCAAAGCAGCCACATGAGCAGAGCCCTCAGAGAGGGGCAGGTGGCCTGGGGTACCCCAAAGCCTCCAAAGCACAGAGCAACTCCTGCACCTACCAGCCAGGAGCCAGTGATGATCAAGGCTCGATCTCTGCTGTCCTGGAAGAAGGGCTCCTTCATGCCGAGGGAGGAAGGTGCAGCTGAGCCATCCCTGTGCCTCTGCTCCTCCAGCCTGCGCTGCAGCAGTGCACTGCAAAGAGAGTTGGAAGCTGTGAGGCAGCAGCCAGGGCTTAGCCCCGGGCTACCAGGCTGCAGGGCAGGCACTGCCACCCTGGCACCTTTGTGTTCTGAAGGAGCACAGGGCAGGGTGAAGGACCAGCGGAGGTAATGCTGGTGCCCAGGGACAGGCAGTGAGAACAAATCCTGCAGCTGCTCAGGAGCTGACCAGGGAGAGGCCTCCTCCAGGTGGGCTCCAGACTCGTGTGACCAGCAGGGCAGAGCTGATGTCGACACGAACCTCCTGCAAGCAGGCTCTCACCACCCTCCCCCACGGTTCAGAGGCTGCACAAAGCACTGCCAGGCAGCGCCCGGGGGGCAGCATGGCCGTGCCAAGCTGCTGCTGGGCTGCTTTCAGCCTGGCCCCTTTCTGGCTGCCACCCCAGGAAAGCTCTTGGCTGGGCACTTGCCTGGTGTCCTCTCCGTAGCAGATGGTGGTCTCCTCTGTCAGCAGCTCACAGGCAAAGCCAATATTCTCAGCAGTTTCTACAGCAGAGCACAGGGGCACAGCCCAGGTGAAGCTCTGCACCTCAGACATCCCTGGACCGCCACCGACTCCACTGCCAGCCTGCGCTTGTGCCAGCCCAGCTGCTGGCCCTCCCCCTGGCTAGGCTGGCACTCTGGCTCCAGCAAACCCACCTTTCTTGTCACCAGTCAGCACCCAGATCTTGATGTCTGCTTTGGAAAGCCTGGAAATGGTCTCTGGAACTCCATCCTGTAGCTTGTCTTCAATAGCAGTGGCACCGAGCAACTGGGAGACATGTGGCACACAGAGGTCAGCAGGACAGGCAGTGCCAGGAGCCCGCCTGCTTCTCAGGGCAGAGGGGAACTGCTCTGGGCACCTCCAGCAGCTAGAGAGCTGTGGCACTCAGGGGTCAGCAGGACAGGCAGTGCCAGGACAGGCAGTGCAGGTGCTCTGGGCACCTCCAGCAGCTGGAGGGCTGTGGCACACAGGAGCCAGTAGCTGAACAAGCGCTGTGGGCACCGAGAGCTGCACTCACAATCAGGTCCTTCTCTATCTCCTCGTACACCCTGTCCAGGGCCTGCTCCCGGTGGCATTTCGCCAGGCTGGCCTCCAGGAAGCTGCGGTGCCAGGCCTCGAACTCGCCCTGGCTGATGTCCCTGTAGCACAGGCACAGTGTCCGCAGGGTTTCGCTGGCAAAGACCTGCAGAGGGAGAAGAGGAGCAGAGAGAGCTCAGGGCACAGGCGCTCGGCAGGGCTCCCAGCTGCTCCCGGCTGCTCAGGGATGCCCACAGCCCAGCTGGGCACAGAGCAGCAGTGCGGTCATAAGGCTGGCAGCCAGGAGGAAGCGGCAGGCACACAGCACTGGAGTCCACTTCTCCTGAGCAGGCACTGAGGGCATCCTCTAGAGCAGGCAGGGCAGCCTGGCTGGGCCCCGCGCTGGTGCTGCCTCGGCTCACCCCGCTGGGGCCAGCAGGGAGCCACCGCTGGCTGCCGGGGCACTGCGAAACGCAAACCTACATCCAGGGCCTCCTCCGTGGCCTCCCTCTGGGGGCTGCAGGGGTGCAGCCGCTCGTAGATGACTGTGTCGGCCCCCTTGCAGTACAGCCTGATGCGGCCGTCCGCCCCTCGCACTGCGGGCACAAGAGGGGCAGGCGTCAGAGGGCGCCGCCTCCCCTCGCCAGGGGTGGGCAGCGGCGCCTGCTGCTCTCCCTGGGCAGGAGGCTGCCGGAGCCGCGGTGGCACTCACGGATGACGGACATGCGCTTCCTGTCGCTGGTGAAGTCCAGCATGGCCAGCACCTGGTAGGTGCTCCGCAGCCCCATCTGGCTGACCGTGATGCTGCTCTGCGTGCGCGACAGGAACACGTACCCGAAGTTCCTGGCAGCCGTCACCAGCGCCCCCTCGTCCGGGGAGGCAGCCTGGTAGCTCAGCTGGCCTGTGTCTGACAGCAGAGGTGCGGTCAGGCGGGCGCCAGGGCACCCGCGCCGCAGACTGGCAGCTGGAGCTGCGGCACACGGCAGCTGTGCCCAGAGGACCTCCTCTCTGTGCCACCCTCCACACGGGCTGAGCCAGCCAGGCCTCTGCCCTCCAGCAGTGCCAGTGCCAGCATTGCCTTGCCCAAGGGTGAGACATTGGAGGCTCTAAGGATGCTTCTGACCAGAGAAGAGCCAGGAGGGGCACCCAGGGGCTCTGCAGGGCTGCTCCCTGCCCTTCTGCCGCCGTGGCATTGAAGGTGTGCAGTGCCACAGTGGCACCGTGCCGCAGATGGGCTCAGCCCAGGCACAGCAGCACCTCTGGCCCTTGCTTCCTCTCCCAGAGCAGCCTCGTTCTGCCCACGGAGGGATCCGCGTGGCCCTGGGAGCTCTCCCGGGGGCCGGGCACGGGAGCTGGTGCCCGCCCTGGCCCGGGGCACACTCACCGTCGCAGGTGTCCACCATGACGGTGTGGCAGACTGCCAGCAGGAAGAAGAACTGCTGCAGCTCTGGCTCCTTCCCACTCCTCAGCTGCTCGATCAGGCAGTGGTCGTAGAACAGGAACTTGCCATCCGCGTGCTCGTTCCAGCTGAAGTCCACCTGCTGCTCGGGGGGCACAGAGGGAGCTGTTGCCTCCTCTGCCACCGCCTGGTGCCCACCTGCAGCTCTCCGCACTTTGGCAAGGGGAGTGCTGCCTGTTCCACAGGCTGAGGGGGGCGCAGCTGGCACCAACCTACCTCTGGGTGGCTCTGCGGCCGCCCCGCCGCGTCCCGGCAGTCTCCTGCAACACAGGCACGGCACAGCGAGGCTCTTAGAGCCCCCAGTGAGACCTACAGGGGGCATCTCCCGCCCCAAGGACAGCAAGCTCGCTGCCAGCTGCAGTGCCTTCTGCCACCCATCCAGGCCTGCCTGCTGCCGGCAGCTCCCCACTTGGGTCCCTCATTTCCACGTGTTACAGGGGGAAGCTCTGGCAGCTCCGAGCAGAGCTTTGGTGCCAGGGCAGAGCTGCAGACCTGCAGAGCTGTTTCTGCCCGGTGGGGCCACCATGCCCAAGTGCTCTCTAGCAGCCAAGCCTGAGCTTTAGCAGCCCAGCAGCCCTGACTGGCTCTGCCAAGCTCAGAACCCTTTCAGCCAAGAAGCTGGTTTTGCTCACGTCCAACCTCCACCTCCCCTGGCCCAAGCTGAGGCTGCTCCTTTCCGGCAGGGTCCCTGCTCCCTGCGGAGGCTGCCGGCAGGGCCGGTGCCAGCCCTACCGTATCGGTGCCCGCGGATGCAGCACTTCTTGAAGGCCATGACGTTCTGGGTCAGGGTGCCCGTCTTGTCCGAGAAGACGTAGCCCACCTGCCCCAGCTGCTCGTTCAGGGTGGTGGTCCTGGCCTTGGCAGCCGTGTCCCGCTCGGGGGAGTACATCTGCAGGTCCCAGTTGATGAAGCAGCTCTGGCCCCAGCGGATCACCTCCACGCTGGGAAAGAGAGAGGGGCTCAGGTGCGCTGCAGGGCTGCTTGGCGGGCAGCCGTGACAGCCATCTGTGCCAGCCAGCTGTGCCAGCCAGCCGTGCCAGCCAGCCACGCCCACCTCCAGCAGTCGTGCCCGGTACCTACCTGACATAGAGGGAAATGGGCACCATGGTGTTGAGCACGATCAGGTAGCCCCAGAAGGCGAGGAAGCCGCGGTAGGGAGGGCTGCTGTCCTGCCCGTCGTACAGGTACCAGGAGGCGTTGCCCACCTGCTGCTCCCAGTAGGTGTGCCCGATGGCCAGCCCGGCCGACAGCAGGATCAGCACAATGAAGATCTGCGGTGGGCACGCACAGCTCCAGCCCTCAGCCGCAGCGAGCCCCTGCCAGCCGGGGGCAGGGCAGCAAAACTGGAGCCAGCGCCAGTGCCCTCGGGCCAGGCGGGGGAGCCGCGGGCGGTGAGCGGGCTTACAGTGTAGACCATGTAGTTCATCAGGGAGTCGATCTTGGTCCTCTTGAACCTCGTCCTCCCGCTGTTCCTCATGATCTTTGTGTCAGCACCTGGGCACGGGCAGAGCCAAGACAGAGATGCCATCGGGGCACGGCGGGGCATGGCTCGAGCCTGGCAAACTGCACCTGCCCAGCCCACAGCTACCTGCGAAAATGACCATGCCGTGGCAGAAGTCTGTGTTCCTGATCCTGCAGCCCCGCAGCAGCACCTTGTCGGCGTCCAGGGGGTAGCTCCTGTGCCTCCACACCAGGGTCCCTGCGAACTTGTCCAGCCTGTTGTTGGGCTCCTCACACTCCACCAGCCCTGCCACCGGCCCAGCAGAGCAGGGCTACAGCAGCAGCCCAGCAAACCCGCCCTGTCCTGCCCCACGGCGGAGGGCACCGGCTGCAGGAGACCTCTGCAGCGCAGCCCTCGCCCTCCCCAGCCTCTGCCTCGCCTCGTGGTTTTCTTTGCCCCTTGGCAGTGCCAAGAAGCCACCAGCGGCAGCACTGCCATCCCCAGCCAGGCTCTGCTTGCCTGTGAGCTGCCCGAGCAGTGCCCCCAAGGACAGAAGGGCACCCACCGTCAAAGGCTGCCATGGCACCCTCCTCCTGAAGGTGTCTGTGTGTCACCTCCAGGGCCATCTTGAACTTCAGGTTGGTCTCCCTGAGAAGGAAGCCCAGGAAGGTTGGTTTGTGGGCGAGTGGACCCAGGGAGGAGCAAAGTGAGCCGAGGAAGGCAGAGGAAGAGCAGGGAGCCTCCTCCGAGCATCTCTGCGCCAGCGGGCACTGACCACAGCAGCCCTCTCCTGCCCAGGCTGAGCAAACCCAAGTGCTCTGTGGGTCCTGCTCCGCACCACTCCAGACACCCCCCGGCCCCTCACCCCTCTTGGTGGCAATGGAGGGCATGGAGAGCCCTGGGGCCGAAGGACTGCCGTGCCGAGGGCAGCAGCCGGGGCCCTGCCCAGAGCCTTACCCGTCGAGCTCCGCAGTCTCTACGTAGCAGAGGCTGTTGGGCTCCGAGCTGGACAGCAGCAGCACATCGGCCTGCAAGCAGGGAGGGCAGCGTCAGGGCGGCGGGCCCGGGGCAGCTGTGCCAGCAGGCAGACAGCTCCGTGGCACTCACGGGCACGAAAGTGTTCTTCCTCAGGCGGATGATGTCCCCCACTCGCACATCCTTCCACTTGCTGGGCTTGAACCTGCCGCAGGAGAGCTGGGTGAGGGTAGAGCACTGCCGCTCTGCGCCCACGGCGCCCGGCCCTCGGCGCCAGGCACCTTCCCCTGCTGAGGGTCCTGCCAGCCTGCCAGGCCGGGCAGGCTTGGGCAGGGGCACTCTGTGCTGCTTAGGAACTGCCTGCAGGGCCAGGCACAGAGAGTGGTGGTGAATGGTGCCACATCCAGCTGGCACCAGTGGTGCGCCCCAGGGAACAGTGCTGGGCTCAGGCCTGTTTAATATCTTCATTGGTGCTCTGGGCAAGAGGATTGAGTCCAGCAGCAGTGAGTTTGCAGAGGGCACCAAGCTGGCAGCAAGTGTGGAGCTGTAAGAGGGCAGGAGGGCTCTGCAAAGAGACCTGGGCAGGCTGCACAGATAGGCACAGTCCAGTGCCAGCTGTTGAACAAGTACCAATGCCAGGTTCTACACTTTGGCCCCAACAACCCCATGCAGTGCCAGAGGCTGGAGCCAGAGTGGCTGAGAGCAGCCAGGCAGAAAGGCACCTGGAGGTGCTGGTTGGCAGCTGAACAGGAGCCTGCAGTGTGCCCAGGTGGCCAAGAAAGCCAATGGCATCCTGGGCTGGCTCAGGAGCAGTGTGGGCAGCAGGACAAGGGAGGTTCTTCTGCCCCTGTGCTCAGCACTGCTCAGGCCACCCCTTGAGTGCTGTGTCCAGTTCTGGGCTCCTCAATTCAAGAGAGATGTTGAGGTAGCAGAAGGTGTCCACAGGAGGGCGACAAAGCTGCTAAGGGGCCTGGAGCACAGCCCTGTGAGGAGAGGCTGAGGGAGCTGGGGGTGTGCAGCCTGCAGCAGAGGAGGCTCAGGGCAGAGCTCATTGCTGTCTGCAGCTGCCTGCAGGGAGGCTGTAGCCAGCTGGGGCTGGGCTCTGCTGCACCCACGGACAGAAGAAGGGGACACAGCCTCAAGCTGTGCCAGGGCAGGGTCAGGCTGGATGTTAGGAAGAGTAACTGGCATTGGAATGGGCTGCCCAGGGAGGTGGTGGAGTGCCCATCCCTGAGGGTGTTCAAGAGCAGGCTGCATGAGGCACTTGGTGCCAGGGCTTAGCTATTAGAAGGGTTAGGTGCCATGATCCTGGAGGCCCTTTCCAGCCTGGTTCATGCTGTGACTCAAGGTCTGCCCTGCTCTTGGCACAGACTCGGTGCCACAGAACTAAGCTCACTCACTCCCTTGGGCACTTCCCTTCCCATCAGGCCTCGGCAGGGCAGGTGGCCAGCCAGAAGCCAACCCTCCTCTGTGGCACGGCCAAGGCCCTGTGCCAGCAGCCCCTGCCCCGCGGTGCCCAGCACAGACCTGCCGTCCCTGATGACCTCGCAGCTCCTGTTGTTCACCTCGCGGTCCATCCTGTGGCGAGCCTGCAAAGCAGCAGCACGGTGCAGCCCCTGCCGTGCCCGTGCCCGTGCCCGTGCGCCCACGCTGCCCCCGCGCGGCTCTTACAATGTCGTCCACCAGGTCTTTGACGGCAGTGATGCCCAGCACCAGCAGCAGGGGCACCAGCGTGGTGTACCAGGACAGGGTGGTGATCTGGGGGACGGACTGCGGGAGACAAAGCCCACGGGGCTCGGGCAGGGACGCTGCAGAGGGCTCTGCCTGCCACACGGGGCAGAGCGGAGCCGTGCCCTGGCACCCACCCAGCTGCCAGAGCAGCACCCGCATCCCTGCCCGCCCGGCCCGGCCCTGCCCTGCTCACCTGCAGGATGAGAAGCACCAAGAAGTAGAAGTTGGCTGCTCTCTTGAACTGCTCAAAGAGGTTGAGGGGCAGGAACGTGATGGGGTTGTACTTGTAGGTCTTGATGGCATTGCCCTGCACAGGGAAGGCAAAGCTGCAGCTCGGTGCCCTGCTGCGGTGCCCGGGCGCGGGCAGCAGGGCACTCACCGCGTACTTGCTCCGGCGGAGGCAGAGGAAGGCTCTCCTCTGGAAGCGAGGCTGCTCGTGGAAGCGCCGATCGTTGGCCCTCACCTGCCAGCCGCCCTCTGCAAGGCAACCCTGCCCCTTGCAGCGCTGCTCCCGCCGGTGCCGCGGTGCCCGGCGTGCCAGCCCAGCCGCCCTGACCCTCAACCCACCCCGGCCACCGAGCCCCGCGAAGGCCACCCGCCAGCGAGGCTCCTCCAGGCCGTGCCCAGCTGCCCGGCTCTTGCCGTACCCCCCAGCGACCCCTCTCCTGCCCCACCAATCCTGCTGCCCACAGCAGTGCCCTGCAGCCCAGGGAAGCTGTGCCAGCCTGCTGGCAGCCAGCCCTGCTGACTCAGCAGGCAGCTCTCTCCCTTGCTCCCCAGTGATTGCCCTCTGGGGGTGCCCTGCTTGCTGCAGGGGTGGGTGAAGCTCCTGCAGGCAGAAGTGGGCAGCAGGTGCCAGGGGCTGCTGGGCTGCTCCAAGGCCACAGCAAGGTGAGGCTGCCAAGGCTGGCCGGGGCTCCCTAGCTCAGAGCGGGGCCCAGAGCCTTGTTACTGCCCCCTCACCCCGAGCAAGTGCTCTGCCGCCTGTCTGGCAGCGGCCCTGCGCCGGGCACCCTGCTCTCCGCCGCCAGCTCAGCGGCACAGCAGCGCTGCCAGTGACGGTGCCCCACTCCCCCGTGCAGTGCCAGTCCTGGGGTTAAAAGCAGAACTGCAGGGCAGGAGTTGAGCAAGCTGCTGCTGGAGACAACTCCAGGAACACCTCAGGCCACTCCTTCACCACAGCCACAGCACCACTGGGGGCTGGCCAAACCTGGCACCCGCCGGGCAAAACTGGCACCTGGGGGCGCTCAGGGAAACCTGCAGGAGGGAAGCTGCCCAGGAAGGGGCACACACGGCAGCACCCACACCTCAAACCTGGGCAGCAGCATGTTGAGGGGGCACAAGAGGAAGCAGGGAGTGGTGTTTGTGTGGCAGCAGCCATGAGTGGGACCAGCTGCCGCAGCGGGCAGCAGGTGCCACAGAGCCCGCAGCCGATGCCAGCAGTTACCTACTAACCAGCAGAGGCAGGCAAAGAGGACTGGAGCAAACAACAGAGCTGCCAGGGTGTGAAGAGGGCAAAACACAAACCTGACCCAGTTTGCCAACTGCTGCCAGGCTCACCTCTCCGCAGCGCCTGGCAGCCCTCCCGGGCGTGCCCCTGGGCAGGGCGCTGCGCCGGCTCGCCCGTGGGCTGCCCGCTGCCAGGCTCCTCCTCCGTCTCGTCGTCGCTGTAGGGCACCTCCTCGTCGTTGGGCTGCCAGTCCTCATCCAGAGTGGTCTCCGAGTCCCGCTCCGAGCTCATGCTGCCAGCGCCCTGCCAGCGTTACAAGCCAGGGGGAGGAGTTGAGTGGGCACCGCATCCCCCCCTGCCCCCCTGCTGCTGGCCACCAAAACGCCCTGCTGGCAAGCAGGTGCCCTGGGGCAGCCCGGGGCGAGGTCGGGTTGGCAGCAGACCCCTCCCAGCTGCCCTGCTCCGTGCGGTGGCAGCGCTCAGGACCCACTGCTGCCCTGTGGGGGTGGCAGGAGCGGGCAGCCAGGCTGTGCCTGGCTCTGCTTGCAGCTTGCCAGCAGCACTCCCACCCTTGGGCATCAGCAGGGCATCTCCCAGGCTGGCAGCTCCACTCTCCAGGTTTAAGCCTGAGGAGCTGGCAGCGAGGCTGTGAGCCAGGCTGCTGCCACTGCCCTGCTCTCAGGCCGTGCCCTCGGCTCAGACAGAGCTCCACCAGTGCCCTCCCCAGCCACCACCTGCCAGCCACCACCTGTGCCACTCCCAGCTGCTAGCTGCACGGGCAGACAGTCACCTGCTGCCTGCCCTGGCAGCACATCCTGTCCCTTGCCAGCCAGGTGGCACCCAGACTTAAGCTGCTTGCACCTGACCACAACTCCCTGAGCCACACTGGTGCCCGACAGTGGGCAGCCCTCAAGGCATCCTGGAACTGGCCCGAGTCAAGAATTGCACAGGAACTACCTTCACCTTGCCCTCTGCCCACAGCTGCCTGCTCTCCCTGCTGCTGGGCACCTTCACCTTGCCCTCTGCCCACAGCTGCCTGCTCTCCCTGCTGCTGGGCACCTTCACCTTGCCCTCTGTCCACAGCTGCCTGCTCTCCCTGCTGCTGGGCACCTTCTCTTTGCCCTGTGCCCACAGCTGCCTGCTCTCCCTGCTGCTGGGCACCTTCACCATGCCCTGTGACAGCCTGTAGGCAGCCTTTGCCAGCCCTGGCACAGGGAATGCACCAAAGGTGTCACTGCCAACATCTCCAGTGGCTGGCAAGGCCCTCTGGCAGCATGGCAGCCTGCCTGCTCTGCTTCTGTCCTTGGTGAACCTCATTTGGTTCTTCTGTGCCCAGCTCTGCCTGCCCAGGGCTCTCTGGATGGCCTCACAGCCTTCAGCTGTCTCAGCCAAGCCTCCCAGCTCGGTGTCAGCAGCAAACTTGCTGAGCAGACTCTGTCTGTGCCCTCAGCAATGCCATTGATGAAGATGTTGAACAGGACTGGACCCAGCACTGATCCCTGGGAGACTCCACTGGTTACAGCTCTCCAGCTGGACCTGGCACCATTGAGCACTGCTCTTTGAACTCTGTCTTGTACCCAGCTCCTAATGCACCTCCCTGCCTGCTCTACCATCCCACACCTCCTCAGCTTGCCCACCAGGATGTCGTGGGAGACAGTGCCGAAGGCCTTGCTGAGGTCAAAGCAGGCTACATCCACTGCTCTGCCTGCAGCTACCCACTCAGCTGTGGCATCAGAGTGCTCTCAGCTTAGGCAAGATGAGGCTGCAGCAGCTCCTGCCCTGCCTCCCGACTGCAGCAGGCCCTTTGAACTGCCAAAAGCCAAGGTCACTTCCTGCACAGCACTGCTGCACCTCTCCTGCCTGTACCCAGAGCCGCCCTGCTGACCTTCAGCCCAGGCGGTGCCCCCGGGCGCCGCGGTGAGGAGGTGGCTGGGGGCACAGCGAGCCCTGGGGCTGCTCTGGGAGACTCCTCTGCATCAGGCTGCGGGTGAGGCTGCCGCTGGAGCAGCACGGCAGGAGGGCAGGTGCTGGCTGCCTGCGCCGCGCAGCCAGCGGAGCTAATCTCTTCTGGGCAAGAGGGAGAGCAGCTTTGCCCCGCCGAGGTTCCTCACCCAGAGGGAGCTTCTGTCTGCCAGACCACCTCAGCCCTTCCCGCTGCCTGCCCCAGGCGGCTGACCTGCTGCCCTCCTGCACTTGTCGCCTTTGCTGCAGGCTGCTTCCCTCTGCCCCCTGCTCCGGCAGACGCTGCCCTCGCCTGACACCTCCCCGCGCTCCGCCTGCCCGACTGAGGCAGCCGGGAGCGGCGGCAGCTGCCCGGCCCCGCTGCCTGCCCGCGCACGGGAGGGCGGCTGCACAGCGCTGCCCACCGCGGGCAGCCCGCGGGGCCCGGCGGGGCAGGGCTGCGGCGGGAGCCAGGCGCAGAGACACGGAGAGGTTAAGCGATGTGCCCGAGGTCGCGGACGGGGCTGGCTCAGGTTTCAGGCGCTGCCGGCCAATACCCTGCGCTCAGTTACACCTGCACAAAGCCTCTCCTTTAACAGAGGCCAGACGAAAGCAGCATCGCCCCCCCGGACCCCAACTCGACCGCGCCCTGCCCGCGTTCCAGCGCAGGCAGCACCTCACGGCCAGGCCCAGAGCAAAGCCGCAGCCGCAGAGCAGGTCTGGCTGATCTGAACAGGAGGCTTCGGCACGGAGCCGGCCAGGGCCTTTCGGAGCTCGACCCCACAAGCCACGGGGCAAAGAGCTGGCACAGGCAGCGGCTGCCTCACGGGCACAGGGAACAGCTCAGCGCTCGCCCCCAGCGACCTTTAGAATGCCTACAGGTCAGCCAAGAGACAAACGCCGGCCCGGGACAGGCACAGAAGCAACCACACTGCTGTGAGCAGCAGCAGGAGCCCACAAGGAGCCCACAGGGAGCTACACGACCTGAACCAATGCCACTCGAGACCCGAACGCCAGTTGGGAGGGGAAAACAAACGTCAAAGCGAGCAGAAAGCTGCAAGCAGACCTGAGCCAGCAGAGGCCCTTCAGCGGGGAGCCAAAGCCAAGGACCCGGCAGCAGCTCCAGAGGCAGGGGCTGCACAAGCACCAGGGTGTGCCCAGGGCACTGCTGGGCCCTCTCCAGCCAGCCCCCAGCAGACACAAGGGGCTGCAGTGTTACTCATTAGCAGGAGCTGGCTCCTGCCAGCAGCAACCTGCCCTGCTTGCCTCCTTCGGTTTCAAACTGCTGCTGACATCCAAGCCAGGGGTGAAACGTTCATTAGCTGCTCCATTTAACACAGCTCCTGCCAGGCTCTGACCAGGGGATGCTGCTCACGCTCTGGGCACAAGGCAGCACTGATTCTGGGGGCTTCGAAACTGCTTTCCCTGTGCCAGGGCTGGCTGACCTCACACAGAGCTCTGCTGGCGTTGGCTGCTGCAGGGTGAGGATGGCTCCTCAGCACAGCCGCTGCTGCTCCCCAGGCTCCAGAAGCGCAGAGCAGTGAGTAACCACCCCCCCAGAGCTCTCTTCCTCGTGGATGGGGAAAAGAAAGACCAGCGAAGGGCCAGAGGCAGAGCAAGCAGCTCAAGGCCACAGCAGCAATCGGCGAAGCTGTGCTGTGTGCCACAGCTCAGTGCCAAAGTGAGCTGCAGCCTTACCTCCAGCAAACGCTGCTGCTCTCCTCAGCCAGGGGCACACACTGGGCAGGCGCTGGGGAAGGCTCCCAAGGGTCCAGCAGGGGCCTCTGGGTGGAACAGAGAGGCAGGGTCAGCTGGGCACTGCCCAAAGTCACAGCCAGGGTCAGTTGGGCACTGCCCAAAGTCACGGCCAGGGGCAGCTGGGCACTGCCCAGTCACAGCCAAGGTCCGCTTGGCACCAAGCTGGGTATTGCCCTGGCGTGTGCCGGCGGGCAGTAGCCCAGCCAGTGCCCCTGGCAGCACACTCAGTGCCCAGGGCAGCCCCACGGCGCTGGCCGGGCCGGACAGAAGCAAAGGCCTCACCTGGCAGAAGGGCCCCGGCACTGCCCGCCGGGTCACGGCCGCCGCCGCCGTCCTCGGCAGGAGCATTCACCTGCTGAAATATTGATGGTGCTGCACCTCCGCCCCAATGGAGGCTGCGCCGCGCCGCTGCTCCGGGACCCCGGCACGGCCCGCCGGGGCGGGCCAAGGAGGTGACACTCCCAGAGCCGCCCCGGCTCGGCCCAGCCGCCTGCCCCGAGCCCTCCGGTGCCGACGGGGCGCACCGACAGCTCCTCCGGGCGGCCGGCCCCGCGGAACAGCGCCCCGGTGCCCGTCCCGGCCCGCGCAGGGGCTCCACCTCCCCCCGGCCCGCCCGTGCTCCCCGGCACAGCGGCCCGCGAAGGAGCCGGGGCCGCCCCGCAGGTGCGGCCGGGGCCCGGCGCCGCTCCCCCTGCCCCGGCCCTCCGCGCCTCGGTGGGTTGCCGCCGGCGCGGCCCCAGCCCCGCGGCTCGTAGCAGCACCTGTGTGCGCGGGGCCCGGCGCCGCTCGCCGCCTCGCTCGCTCGCAGCCCCCTCATGCTTCCGACGGCCCCGCGGCCGCCGCCGTCAGACCGGACGAACGAGTTCCCCCGGTCGGCCGGGCCGGCCCCGCCGCCGCGCACAAGCAGGGGAGGGGCCGCGCCGCCCCGGCCCTCTCCTCGGCCCTGTCCCCATGGCCGCTCACCCGCACCCGGCCCACGAGAGAGGCGGCCCCGTCCCCGTCCCGCGGCAGGCCGCGGCTCCACGCGGCGGGAAAGTGCCCGGGCGG
>WAAF01018594.1:0-23835 GCA_013400475.1 Tricholaema leucomelas
CACTCCTTGTGCCAGAAGGGTCCCCCCTGCTTGCCCCCACTTCACACCTGCAGGGCGGGGGAGGGGAGAAACAAGTCTTTTCGTGCCTTTTTCCTCTCCCATTCAAACCACAGAGGGAGAGGAAATTTCTGGGGTACACAGGACCTCCAGGACACTGGGACCTCTTTAGTATTCCAAGACCACTGGAAAAAAAAAATGGAGAGATGTCTCATAATACCATCATTTAGATATTTCAGTAGTCTGGGGTGAATTCCACTGAGCTGTATAGATTTATATGCATCTATCTGGAGTAGCAAGTCTTGAGTAAGTTCAGGGATGGACAGAGTTTATCATTCCTCTAGTCACAAGCTTCTGGCACAGGTCTCTGGGGAGCCCATGGTACATGGAAGCATAGAATCAAGCAGGTCAGAACAGACCTCCAAGATTGTCCAGTCCAATCTATCAACATCGTGTTGAAGGCAGAGGCAAAGAAGAAATTAAACTTCTCCGCTTCTCTGTCCCTAGCCTGCCCTAGCCTGACTACAAGTTCAGTAATGAGCTGGTGTTAAGAAGCTGTAACTTGGGAGGTAAAAGCATGAATGACAGAGCTGTCCCTCTGTTGTGTGTATCTTCTGTTTTAAAGAAGCTTTAATAACTTGGCTTTCAAGATGCTCATTGTTACTGGAGATGTTTCTGTCAGCTCAAAGACAGATAAGAATGAAACCTCTGTCAAAACCAAAAGAAAACATCTCCCCTGTCCTGCCAAGCACCTAGTGCAGCTTTATGATATTACATATGCCCTGCTAGAGAAACAAGAGTGGCTTTGTTCTGTTTCTGAGCAACTCATGAAGAGTTTGAAGGAAACCTTTTCACACCCCTGTGCTTCCACTGAGTCCAGAGGAGCATGAGACCTGCACTTCCACAGCATAGCTAAAGCTTCAAGCACATGCAACTTTCCTCAGTCTTTAACCAGATGAAGGTATTCTAATTTGGGCTAGAAAAGCGTGACTTCTATTTGATCAGCTCTGAAAAACATTTTAAGAGCTACTGTAGTGAATTCCTACCCATTATCTGCATGTCAGTCATTCACTATTTTCATTAAGGAAAACCAAGACATGCTGAGCTCATGTAAGTAAAGGAAATGTGCAGGGTTCTCTCTCTTCCTCTCTCTCTTCCCATCTCAGCCCCTCATACATTTTCATTTTGAGATTACTCTTAATCCGTATATACTTGAATTAGGAAAATGTATGAGTTTTATTAGCAATAAAATTTTCAGGCTTTTTTTACCCAACTGATTTTTCATAGATTTATGGATCCATAATCATTCACGTCACAGCCTGAGGGAGATGAGGCTGAAGCAGGATAATAGCTTTTAAATCCCCTTCCCTAAGCACTCAGATCTTCTCTGTCAGCAAGATTAAAACGGTCAACAGCAGTCTTCATGTGTCTGTATCCTACACAAAGCTTTCACAACAACTGGAGTGGTGACTGGCAGGGCAAAAAATGCAGAACTGCTGCTGTGCATGACACTGTTGAGATAAAGAGAGAAAAAAACACGATTGACATTTGTAGTATTGGAAGGGACAACAGCTAATTCGTTATTCAGGTGAATGCAAGAAGAAAGAAGAGAGAGGAAAACCAGTATGTCGCAATTTAACACGCAGCAACAGTTTCCTTTCCTAAAACACAAAGGCAGAGTAAAGGAAACACCAAATGTCCTCCTGCAGCTTGACAATGGGAAGGATAATGAAGGCATGAACATAGACAACCAAAGTCACTTTTCTGCTACCGCTCCAATGAACACCCAGCCCCTAGAGCTCCTAGGACCAGAAGGGAATTACAACTACTATGTGGATGATGAAGATGAGGAAGAGGAAGAGAAAGAGCAAGGAAAACGGCTAAGCAGAGGCACAGTTCAGGGAGAAAAGAAGCCTTCGTCATCTGTTCCTTGCTCCGCATTTGTCTCTTCCTCTGGACCCTCAGCCACAGCCTCCACTTCTGTGCTGAATATCAATGTTGGCGGCCAAAGCTATCACCTCAACTACCAGGCAGTGGCCATCTATCCCAAGACACGTCTGGGCCGCCTGGCTACCTCCACTGACCGTTGCTGCCAGCTGGGCTTGTGCGATGACTATGCTGCCCAGGCAGATGAGTATTTCTTTGATCGGGACCCAGCTGTCTTCCAGCTAGTGTACAACTTCTATGCCTCAGGGGTGCTGCGTGTGCGGGAGGAGCTGTGCCCTTGTAGCTTCCTGGAGGAGCTGAGCTACTGGGGAGTGCGGCTCAAATATACACCTCGCTGTTGCCGCATCTGCTTTGAGGAGCGCCGTGATGAGCTGAGTGAGCAGCTGAAGGTCCAGCGTGAGCTGCGCTCTCAGGCAGAGATTCAGGAGAATGAGCATCTCTTCCACCACATGCGCTACTATGGTCCCCAGCGCTGGCGTCTCTGGAATCTCATGGAGAAGCCCTTCTCCTCTGTCACTGCCAAGGTGATGGCAGTGGCCTCCAGCTTCTTTGTGCTCATCTCCGTGGTGGCTCTGGCACTCAACACAGTTGAGGAGATGCAGCAGGTAGACCAGAAGAGTGGAGAGAGACGGCCTGTCCTTGAGCACATTGAGACTCTGTGCATCGCATTCTTCACACTGGAGTATCTGCTGCGCTTGGTCTCTACCCCAGACCTGCATCGCTTTGCCAGAAGTGCCCTCAATGCAGTAGACCTCATTGCCATCTTGCCCCTCTACCTGCAGCTGCTGCTTGAATGCTTTGCTGATGACGACCAACCTCGAGGACAGGGCTCTCAGCATGAGCACGATATTGAGAAGGTGGGACGAGTGGGCAAGGTGGGACAAGTGCTGCGCATCATGCGCCTTATGCGCATCTTCCGCATCCTCAAGCTGGCCCGCCACTCCACAGGGCTGCGTGCCTTCGGCTTTACCTTACGACAGTGCTACCAGCAAGTGGGATGCCTTCTGCTCTTCATTGCCATGGGCATCTTTGCTTTCTCTGCCATGGTCTACACAGTGGAGCACGATGTCTCCAGTACCAACTTCACCAGCATTCCCCATGCTTGGTGGTGGGCTGCTGTAAGTAAACACATCTCACCTTGATGGGTAGCCAGAGACCCCTTCCTCCCTTCCCCTCCCCTTCCTTGCTAGACTCATTGTCAGTCTTGAAAACAGCAGGCTCAGATCAGTGAACATCTGCTGTGAATTCTGCGCTTATAGGACATATGCACCCTCTCACGCACATGCACACATGCAGTCATTCACCTCTGTTGTAAGCTTAAATCATGGCTTAATCAGGCAGACAGTGTTGAAATTCCTGTCTTATCAAATTAGACAGTACCGCTTTCAAAAATGGTGTGGTTTTTAAAGAGGTGGGCAAAGACACAGAAAGGAAAGCATTTCCTCACTTAATCCCATTGTCACTGCTGAAAAAAACAATGCTAACCTTCCATCAACCTATCTGGTTGCATGTGGACACAGGACTTTAATTCTTCTTGCAGATCCACTGTGACCCATGCTACAAGATCATAAGACACAGTTTATTGAGTGTAGACTGGTCACTCAAGCTTGCAAAGTCAAAGCAGTCCCAGAGTTCTAGCCCTTAAAAATACATTAGGACCAATACATTTTTTTGCACAAGAGACTTGTTCTGTTCCTTAGATGGCATGTCTGTGATGCATGTCTGCACACACAAAAAACAGTGCTGGTTATGCTGTGACAGACTTGCAAAGGAATAATTACAAAAAAGCAGAATGGCTTAAGGGGTTGATAAAGGGATAAACTGCCTTCTACATCTAGGTCACTGGTTTGAATCCTATATCAGTTAGTACTGAGAGCTGGTTAATGTCACCTGGAATCTTTTGGGTTTTTTTCGCAAGCTCTGCTAAAGGAGTGTGATTTTAATCCCATACCAAGCACCTGGAGTGAAGGTCACTGGCTGAGGTTCAGCTGACAAGTTCTAGAGTGACCTCATTTCTTAAGGCTCTCATGCATTTGGACATGTTTCCTTAAGAGGTCTGAACTATGATCGACTCATTCTTTACTCTGTGTTATGCAGAAGAGTTTCTTTGAGGCAGCCTTTTCTGGTCTGCTGGGTTCATGTCTTTCAATGGCATGAAGATTTAGCTGGGAACACAGAGTTGTGGGAGTTTAAAGTCCTCTACCTCACTTAAAAATACCCTGGCTCTGGCTATGTCCTGGCAGAACTGTCCCAGCATCCCAAACTCTGAATTCACTTCGAAAGGGTTCAGGAAGTAGTCCAGCTCCAGTTTTAGATTGCATAAAGTTCTAAGGACGGACTCAGTTATAGAAAGCTAATAATTATTTCTCAAACTACTGTGAGATCAAATTAATAGTTATATCCTCCAAGGTGTTAAGATAAAAGAAACACTTCTGAGTTTATTAAGACTACCAAACAATGGAGAGGAAGAAGCAGGCTGTAAGTAAATGCTGAAGGGATAAACTGTGCACAAGCACAGCAGTTTCACAATGATCATTGTTTACAGCAGTGTTTTGGCAGAAAGCAGAATAGTTTTTAACAAGTCGGGGTAAGCTGATCCCTGTCTGTGCTGCTGCCTGCAGCATTGTGCTGGAGGTCAACAGCTCTGCTATGCTACAGAAGATGTGCTCATCTCTAGCAGCCAGGATCAAGTCAGACTGTAGTTCAACGTTGCAGGTGCTCAGAGAGGGCAAACACTCCATATTTTGGTTGTTCAAGACTCTTAAGACTTGTTTTAGTTTATCATCACATGTATTTTGATTTGCAGTAGTGGATGCTAGCCTCCATAATCCATGTTTATGGTAGGGCTAGAGGAGTACTTCCAACCTCTAGGATGGGCTGTGGGGCTGTGTCCCAGCTGTTCACCTGTGGAAGGAAGCCCATGCAAATGGACTGGAAAGGAGTCAGAAGATATTTCCACACTGGTTGATCAGCACAGGCATTGTGAATAGGGTGCACAGGACAGTAACTCCAGTCCGTGCCCTGTTGCTTCTCCTTGCCAGCAGCCCCAGTACAGATGGCCTGCACTTTCAGTTCAGTAACGGCTAATGAGGTGTGGTGAGTTCCCATACAGATAGTTGTAGTGATTCATTGTATGGCAAAAAAATCCTTAGAAACACATGTGGACATTTACATACGTACATGTGCTGAATGTACATGTGGAAGGGACCACAAGGATCATCTAGTTCCAACTCCCCTGCCATGGGCAGGGACATTTAACACTAGATCAGGCTGTCTAGAGCCTTATCCAACCTGGCCTTAAACATCTTCAGGGATGGGGCTTTGACCACCTCCCTGGGCAACGTGTTCCAGGATCTCAGCACCTGGAGAACTCCTTCCTAACATTCAGTCTGAATCTACCCACTTCTAGCTTTGGTCCATTCCCCCTACTCCTATCACTACCTCACATCCTAAGAAGTCCCTCCCCAGCTTTCTTGTAGGCCTCCTTAAGATACTGAAAGGTCACAACAAGGTCACCTTGAAATCTTCTCCTCTCCAGACTGAATAGCCCCAACTCCCTCAGTTTCTCCTCATAGGAGAGGTGCTTCAGCCCTCTGATCATCCTTGTGGCCCTTCTATGGACGTGCCAATATGCAGGCTATAAGAAAAAAAAATTCGTGTGGATTTCTGCAGTCTGGTTACACCATAATTACTTAGATACTCTTTTTCTTAGCCATACTCATGTAGGTTTCCTAAGAGGTCTAGTTAGCTGAGCAGGCATCTCCAAAAGAGCTGCTTTGCAGGTCCCAGGCATAAAACAATAAAGCCTGTTCACTCCTGAAGACTGAAAATTTCAGATGAAATCTCACAACATTCATGGTCTCACAGCAGGAGAACTATCTCTCCCAGGCTGCCACAGACAACGTGGAAGAGCATGCCAGTGGAACAAAACCTTACCATAGGCTAATGGTTTTGTTCTGGCTGGTAGAGATAAACATCTTGTCTTCATCTCTGTATGTATTTTTGGAGGTATTTATCCTGTATTATCATTCAAATCCAGTGACTTTATTTCCACTAAACCAAGTGACTAATCCTTTTTATTCCACAGGAAGCACCAGGTGCATCCTCCAACTGTGCTTATCCACTGCTGTTTCATGTATCCTAATGCTCTCTTTATGTGAAATAACACTTTATTTAGCACGTTAGAGGATGGCAGGCTGCACACCGCAACCTCCCACGACTTTATTTTAGTGCTAAAGCCACGAGGCGCATTACAGTAAAAGTCCTACTGCCTATGGGTTATTACTGCCAAAGTGTTAGATTACCATTTCAGAGATACACACTGCGGGTTGGGATATTGTGGGTTAAAAAACCCCAACCAACCAAACCAACAAGCAAACAACTACAACCACCACCAACAACAACATACATTAAAATTAACTGGCTGAAGAAGATCTCTTGCACAGAGTAGGAAGTGGCAGATGGCAGAAGCCTGCCAGAGGAAAATAAGTTGTATTCACTAAATGTAAAAACTATTTTAAAAAAATCAAAGTGTGTGCAGTGGAAGTATACGAATTAGGAGTTATTTTAGCTGACTCTTTGTGAGTTTATCAGTCATATGTGGCATTCCTATAAGCAAACATCCATTAGGTTTTGAAACTAAATTTTACAGAGAAAGTGTTGCAGCACTTGAAATGGTACTGGGTCCATTAAAAAGCACAGGTTCTCCACACAGCCATAGGCTACAAAGACAAAATGCTGATAGCTGACTGCAAAATTGTGTAGACAATGTGGTGGCAAAAAGCAGAGATTCATATATGTCTGATATACTAAATAACACCACTCCTCCACAATATATATATATATATATGTTTAAACAACCCCCAAAGCCTTCTTCAAAGGGCAATTCAGTAAACTGTTTTACAGATCAGCTAAACCAAACAGGAATATTCCTTACTAAAGACACACATATGCCTTACTCTTGTAACTTTTGATATGCAGCTGAGCAGGAAGATTAAAAAAAAAAAAAATAGCACTGTATGTGTAAGTACTCTGCGAGCATATACTGCAAGCAAAAACTTCCAGACAACAGAGAAATGTCTTGATTTTTTCCCACGGCACCTTACAAGTGTGTAACCATTAAAAGGGATTTTATATATAACCTTCAAAGTCCTGGATCACTTCTTCCTATAGTGCAAACATCACAAAAACTTATCTCACAATTAGGTGAAGCTTTCCATCTGTTTTTCATCAATTCTTGACATATATACAGTAAACAAAGGTAGCAGTCAAAATGCAACCCACAAAAGAAGTCCCAAATACCAGGTTTTATAAGCACACTGAATTTAGTTACAGTGACTTGATGAGGGAGCAGGGTTATAGTTATCATTGGGTTTGCGCTGGCAGGGAACCACCTTTCCCCACTCACTGCAGTTGAGGGAACATCTTCTAGACAAGCTGCTGTGCAAATTCTTTAGACAAGCTGGTGTGCAAATTCTTTAGAATTTCCCTCTGCAGGACAAAGCTTCTTAAAACCCCCCTGACTGGTGTCAAGCTGCATTGTTGTCTTTCTTTACTGCATGAGAGTGATTTTTTTCCATTAGGGATTTTAGTATAAGATGGATGGTACAGGAAAAAGAAAGAAAAAAAAAGAAAGGCAGAAGAGAATATTTCAGACTTACAATGAAAAGAGCAAAAATGCTCTCAAATTGTCTTGATCCTTGAACACATCTGTTTATATATTGCTTGTCAGCTAATCAGCTGAATGTTGGTTTATCTGTAGGTCAGCATTTCTACAGTGGGGTACGGAGACATGTGTCCAGAAACCCACCTTGGCCGCTTGTTTGCTTTCCTTTGCATTGCGTTTGGAATCATCCTGAATGGCATGCCCATCTCCATCCTCTACAATAAATTCTCAGACTACTACAGCAAGCTGAAGGCCTACGAGTACACTGCTCTCAAGAAAGAAAGGGGGAAGGTGGACTTCACACGGAGAGCCATGAAGAAAATATCTGAATGCTGTGGAGGAGGTACTACCCAGCCTTTGTCACAGCACTGATACACCTAATGCTTTGGATTTTATTGGGAGGGAAGAGACAATCTGAAGAAGAAAGAATTAAAAACAGATCAGCCAGGCTAGACAAATATAAACTGACAAGGCCAAAAGCAACAAAAGTAGACAGTAAAATCAGTTTCAAAGGAAGAAAAAAGGCTCAGGTGACAACAACAGATTTTGTGTTGTCTGTTCTTCTTTTATGGTTTTTTGTTGCTGTTTTGTTGTTTGGATTTTTTTACTGGTTTTTTTGTTTGGTTGGTTGGTTGGTTGTCAGTTTTGTTGGTTGTGGTTTGTTTCTGTTTTTGGTTTTTTTTTGTGTGTGTGCTTGTTTGTTTGTTTGTTTTGATTGTCTGTGAGCAACACTTAGGTGGCCATAAACTACCTGGAATTACATCCTTCATATTAACTATCCAGAAACTCTAAATTAGACCCACATGAAGATGTGACTTCCTGCTACTGATTAGAACCATAATAAGCCTGGAGAAGAGAAGGCTTCGAGGAGACCTTATAGTGGCTTTCCAGTATCTGAAGGGAGCCTACAGGAAAGCTGGGGAGGGACTCTTTACACGGTCTAGTAATGTTAGGATGAGGGGGAATGGGTTTGAGCTGGAAGAGGGGAGATTCTGACTGGATGTTAGGAGGAAGTTCTTTACAGTGAGGGTGGTGAGACACTGGAACGGGTTGCCCAGGGAAGTTGTGGATGCTTCCTCCCTGGAGGCGCTTAAGGCCAGGCTGGATGAGGCCTTGAGCAGCCTGCTCTAGTGGGAGGTGTCCCTGCCTATGGCAGGGGGTTGGAGCTGGATGATCCTTGAGGTCCCTTCCAACCTAAACCATTCTATGATTCTATAAGTGCCCACCGCAATCAAACTAAGGGGAAACAAAATTCGGCCACCTCACTGCTCTAAAGGCAGTCTCAAAACTTAAACAGAATACCTGATATACTGACTGCATGGATGAAATTGGTTTTGTACCATCTCTCAAACCAATAAAACAGCCTAAAGCATGTACCTAATACCAGCATCTACATTGCTTAAGCTTTCAGTTTCTGTTTCCAGCATCAGATAGCTATGCTTTGTTCTTCCAAAGTTTGTTTGTTTTTGTTGTTTTTTTTTTTTTTAATTCAGCCATGAAAATTATTCCTATCTAGGCAAGCAACAGATTGCTTTTAGTATTTCCACACAACACTTCATCCCCCTTTCATATTCATCTTTCATCATGCCAAGAACTAGTGAAGAAGTCTGGAGTCTGAGTTGATACTTGCCTTTGATCAATTTTGAAAACACTTCCAAACCAAAATCTTATTTAGGTATAGCATTAAGTGATAAGCTACACCTATTTTACAGCATTTAATCTATCTACTTACTAAATTGTTAGAATAATAACAGGCCTGTCATGGAGCACAAATCTTACAGCTGCATTTGGAAGAAAAAATCAAATTAAAGATTTAATGGATAATATCTCACAAAGATATTTTCATACAAAATGTTTTATCAGCACTCATATGTAACCAATCTTGAAATTATATTCAAGTCAAGATATGTTGTCTGGCACATACAGCTGCTAAGGACACAATTCTGACACCTTAGCTCAGTCCCAGTAGTACCTTACTTCCTAAGATGACAGAGCCTTCCTGCACTGCTGGGTTCAATTTCTCACACATCAGAAACTCATCACAAAAATCTGTGCAACAAATACCAGCAACAAAATTAATAAGTTAATAAGTTTTGTGTGTTACTTTGCAGCGTATCAGGAGTATCCTTTTTACACAATACCAGTCATGTCAGCTTAGAAATAAGAACCTGAATCACAGGTCTGAGAGAACAGTTATTGATAGTCAGATAGCATTAACAAAAAAACAAACAAACAAACAAACCCGAAAAACCAAAATGGTAACAATCACTGACATGACACATGGCTGTTACTCAGCAGCACTCTTGCTGCAGAACAGCCTGATGGCAGAGATGCATTTTAAAATTCTTGAACTCGCTTCTCTGCCAGTCTGCTGAATGCAAATGACTGCATCCAGACCTCAGAGACAGATCGGAGACAATGGTGTGCAGCTTACTCTTGGGACAGTTGAGGGTGGAAAAAGTTCATTAGTTTTGCTACGTGCATGCAAATCGTGTCAAGCACAGGGACACTTTGCCTTTCAGTGGTGAAAAGGTAATTAGTAACCCAGTTGATCTTGTCATTCTCTACCTCTAGACAAAGGCATCATAAGCCCATCTGTCACTCTGTTCTTTAGGAGTGACAGTCAGCACATTGTGTGCTGATCAGCTCTGTTGAAAGCTAAACCATGTCTTTAAGGCACTGCAAAGGCCTGGGAGTTGAAAGTGATAGATGTTTGCTGTTCTGGACTACGCACAATGTAGCAGGCACAATCCTGGCACTCACTTAGAAGAATAGCTGCTTTACTTTGGCTCTAGGGATGTTACAAATTTGCATGCCCCTTCTGCAACAATAGGACAAGAAATCAGAGGAAGCCTCTCTCTTTGACACCCACTGCCATTCAATGATGTGGCAGGTTACAAGCACGCAAAAACACAACTGTGCTTTCTTTTCAATGTGCGTTCTGGGTTAGATCCATTAAAAAGACTTGAATGCTGATGATTACACAACTTCCCTGAACATGGGACACTGCAGATTAATTACCTTGTCCGAAGGAACCAGTAGTTGCATGTGCCATGCAGATGTCCAGCCTTGCATGCCAAATCCAGCAGCTTCTCGGAACCTTGAGAAGTCCAGAGCCCGAGCATCTACACTGCTGAGGGTGAGCTTCATCATATGGTCAGACTGGAAACAAATCACCAGCCTCATATTCTACCCCAACAGTTCCTGTGGGTGGCTACTAGGAAGGTCCTCCCCACAAGATCCTCTTCCCCTGTGAGAACCTGTCTGAGGATCATATGTTACAAACGGGACCTCCAACCTGCTCAGAGGAAGGAAGGAGTTCAAATGCTCATAGAACAAACTTCTGAGGACCTGCAGAAGGCTGTGCAAACCAATGTCTGCTGATTTTGAAATAGGATGCAGCACTTTTGTTATTCTTTTGTTGACACAATGGTCCACGTTGAGAAGCACTCTCGGTTTATTCTTCCACATTCATTTAGAATCTCTGTGTCATCATCATTCTCCTTAGAAAACTCAAATGAAACAGTCAAATAGCACACATGATGACATCCAAAAATAACGGAGGAGATCCACGCTTGTTTTGGTTACCTGAATGCCACAGGGATTTAACAATCAAAACTTTTCAAAATCATCAAGAGAAAATGTGCTTAAACAGGAAAAAAAACAAAGTGGGCAATGCTGTTAAATCTAAAGTACGTGGGGCTTGTTTTGTTAGATCTTAGTTTGGGGAAGCAGAGTGGAGGATTCTCAAAACACAGAGAAATTAGAAACCTCTACTTTAATTAATAGTGTATATTAATGAGCCCCAGAGGGAGTAGGAAAATATGTTCTATCATATGTCTCATTGCAGACTTAGCAAATGTCATCTCTGGTAGACAAAGAAACAGTCACTTTATCTGGATGGCCTGGTTTCGTTTTAGGGTAATAAAATTTTATTCCTCCTACTCATCTTAGGCCTGGGAAATATTGGGGAGAAATAAAACAAACAAACAAACAAAACACCCAAAACAAAACAAAAATAAAAAAAGGAAAGGGGGTGGTAGAAATTAGAATATGCTTTTGCACAAATCCTTGTTCTGGAAGAATATCACTTTTTTCGATGCAGTTGAGCAGCTGTTTGCTGATTTTCTGATTAATTTAGCACTCTAAAGGGTAGCAACATTAAGCCACAGATTAATAGGCATCTGATACTATTCCCAGGCTTCTAAGGCAAGTAGTAACACTCAGTTTTTAAATATGTATAATATTAAGAATTACAAACTAGATATACTTCACTTTTCTTTTCTCTTTTACAGAAGAATAATTATTAACAATAAGGCTATGAAGTTTGTTGCTTAAAAAAAATAGTTTGAACTGTTTAGAACATTCTGGTTTGGTTCTGTAAAAGCTGTTATTTACAAAATTCTTATTAATGACTTTATTCAGTAGTAAAAAAATTGCATGGCATTTGAATGTAATTCAGCTCTCTATCTTGCATTGATAAAGGAAAAGGTCAGAGGTAATTGCTTTTTATGTACTTAGGTACGTGTGTACTTAATGGAAATGTGCTGAGCAAAACTAGAGCACTTTACAGGTAGCTCCTAAAATAGAGATTATCAACTGTTTTAAATAAAACTTATCCTGCTTTATAAAATGACTTCATGTTGTATTCTAAATTCTGAAGTTGATTTGCTTCATTTATAAGCAAAAGCGTTCCCCCTCCTATTCATAACCAGATAAACAAGTAGCATACTTAAAAGCCAGTCATTTGCTGCAACTAGTAACTGCTCAAGTCACCATGTACCTATGCAACAATATTTCCTTTACTGGTTCTGGAAGAGGAAGCTACCTGAAAAGCACTTCTGCTATCAGCTGGAATAGAGAAGGCAGAATCTGCTTTGACTACAGACCTCATGTAGTGTCACACTGGCACTGAAAATGTCTGTCTGCAGACAAACTTGCCAATTCACACATAAGAAAAGCCTTAGAATTCTTTTCTTACCAAAAATTGCATACGGAGGTGAAGGCATGGACCACAGAAAAATACAACACCCCACAGAAAGGCTGGGCTCGGAGGTGAAGTCTTTGTGATCAAGCTCTGGCATCAGATGTCGCACTGACATCAAAAGGACTCTCTCGCTCCTCAAGTCAGAGGAGTCTTGCAAGAAAGGGCTGTGGCTCCCTGCGGTACAGTCCCTTGCATGGAATATTGTTCATTGCTGCCGCCCAGAGGCCACAGGATGTCAAATTACCCTTCCTCCAGAAACTATTTGGTCCCCACTACCTGCTCTGCTAGCTGGCTCTGCTGCATCTTCTTCAGGTACAGACTGTACCAAAGTCTCGAGGTTCTGTTCATAGTAATGTGACATTACTATTACAAGGGAGGAAATGACTAAAACTGTCTCTAAATGTCACTGTTAAAATATATACATACATACATACATATGTATGTATATTCTAGGCAGATCTGGGTGATGTCAAGGCACATTTAAATACTTGGGCTGCATCCTGCATCTTGGGCCACAAAAATGATCAGAGGGCTGAAACACCAGGACAGGCTGAGAGAGTTTGGTTCATTCAGCCTGGAGAAGAGAAAGTTCCAGGGAGACCCTGTAGCAGCCTTTCAGTACCTGAAAAGGGGCTTACCAGAAAAACTGGAGAGGCGTGTGGTGATAGGAGCAATGATTTTAACTAGAGCAGAGCAAGTTTAGATTAAACATTATGAAGAAGTTTTTTCCTATGAGGGTGGTGAGACACTGGAACACACTGCCCAAGTAAGTTGTGGATACCTTGGATATGTTGTCTCATCTCTGGAAGTGTTTAAGACCAGCCTGGACGAGATTTCAAGCAACTGGGTCTAATGGGAAGCATCTCCTGTTCAGAGTCAGAAGAAAAAACAGTGCAGATTCATGTTGCAGCAGGCAAACTGCTAGATTCAAAAATCACATTTATCAGATCAGCTGAGGGACTGAAGGAGGGGAGAGAAAAACACACAAGGTGTTAAGAGTATTTTCCCTGCTTTACCACTTCCCACATTCCTCTACTAATCTTACACAGTTGTAAAACAATTGTTTATTTGCAGTGTCCCACTGCAATTTGCTATGGCATTGCTTTTCCAAGGCATCATTTCCTCTGCAGCAAGATCTTCTCCCTCAGCCTCTTCTTTGATTGCTTACTTACAGCTTGAGTTTACTGGCATAGTACAGCAGACCATTTAGTTACATGCCTGCCTTCTCCCTGTGCTTCTCCCTGCAAAGACTGTAACCTCAGCTGATTATTCAAATTCTACCACTAAACTAATCTGCTGAATAGGTCAGATTCATTCTCTGTGACAGAGATGCAATTTCACCATATTAATGCCTTATCCTAAGACACTTCACTTACATTACTGAAAGCAAATTTCCACTTGTAAGTATGACTTCTCTTAATTGTCAGTCACACCAAATACTGCCTGGTGTTTCCAGAGCTAAACACGACACTTTCCTTCAGAAAATAAAAAGTCCTTTGGGATTCATCCACATTCTTTAGGCTCTATTGTTGTATTTTATTATTGAGAAAATAATCTGAAAGTATGCTTGTTTTACAGAAACTGTTACAATGCTTATCTCATCTCATTTAATTTTTGCTAAAAAGGAAAAAAAAAAAAAAAAAAAAAAAAAAATTAAAACAACAACAAGAACATGAGCCAGCAGTGTGCCCAGGTGGCCAAGAGAGCCAATGGCATCCTGGCCTGTATCAGCAAGAGTGTGGCCAGTAGGACGAGGGAGGTTATTCTTCCCTTGTACTCAACACTGTTCAGGCCACAAATTGAGTACTGTGCCCAGTTCTGGGTCCCTCAACTCAAGAGAGATGTTGAGGTGCTGGAACGTGTCCAGAGAAGGGCGACGAAGTTGGTGAGGGGCTTGGAACGGAAACCCTATGAGGAGAGGCTGAGGGAGCTGAGGTTGTTTAGCCTGGAGAAGAGGAGGCTCAGGGCAGACCTTATTGCTGTCTACAACTACCTGAAGGGAGGCNCAACTACCTGAAGGGAGGCTGTAGCCAGGTGGGGGTTGGTCTCTTCTGCCAGGCAACCAGCAACAGGACAAGAGGACACAGTCTCAAGTTTGCCGGGGGAAGTATAGGCTGGATGTTAGGAGGAAGTTCTTCCCAGAGAGAGTGATTGGCATTGGAATGGGCTGCCCAGGGAGGTGGTGGAGTCACCGTCCCTGGAGGTGTTCGAGAAGACTGAATGAGGCACTTGCTGACATGGCCTAGTTGACTGGACAGGGCTGGGTGCTAGGTTGGACTGGATGATCTTGGAGGTCTCTTCCAACCTGGTTGATTCTATAATAACAAAACCACAAAGGAAGTTTCCTCGGTATTGCACAAGTTATTTGTCAGAAAGCAAGGCCTACACATCGCAGCAATTGCAGTCCAAACAGCACAACACCACCTGAGAGCAAGCAATGCATCCACATATTTTCCACCTTAGTGCACCATACCAAGACTAAAGGACAAAACACAACCAATGGCAGACACTTTAAGTGCACCTGAAGCAGAAGAAAACAGACTGTTTGAGATGCACCGATGCCATACTTATTCCACATGCTCTGTCAGTAACTGTCTTCATCTCAACGGCTGGTTTCAATGTGTGCTTCATTACACCCAAGCAGCAAACTGAAGAGGCAAATGCTCAGATGGCACAAAGCTGAATCACAATATACGAAAGCAGAAATCCTCCAACTTGAGCATGATGCTGTGCAAAAGAGGAAATACAGCTTTACATTTGTCATCTATAACTGATGAGGACATCTTAAAGGGGTATCACTGGAGCTGCACAAAGGGATGGAAGGCAAACCCCACAGGGTCTCTTATGCCTGAGCTTTGGATAATAAACTGAAGGCTGACATGTAAAATCATAACTTCAACCATTTGAAATTATTTTAAATAATATATTTCTCAAACTTGTCTTTAAACTGGTACTGTCTGCTCTCTTTGCTGCCCACTGTCAAGACTTCAAATTTGAAACAGGCTTCAGATAAGAAGAGAGGGAAAAAATAAATCAAACAAATGCAAGAAAACGCTTAAATGGAGAAACTGGTGCCCTCAATTTGTAAAACATCATCTGAAAGCATTGCAACCCTAAGAATTATTTTGACTACCATGAAAACTGGTGCTATCATCAAGCCGTGAAGATGACTTAATACCAGATGTTGTGGCACTTGATCTTCTTCATCCAACCACTCACTGAGAGCAGAACTTTAGCCAATACAGCATTTTGAACCCATTCTAATATTCCTTCCCTTCTTACCTCTTCCCACAGTGTTTCATTAGGTACGCATATAAATCAGTACATCTTCAAAATGAGACGTCGTGGTATTTATTTTTGCCCCCCCAAGTATCTTGTTTTCATCTGTTATAGAAACAAGAAAATCCTGATGAATTTTTGGCTGCTTCTGGCACTTGATCATATAGGACCATATATCCAGAGCTACTGCCAGCTCCCTCATGTATGCTTTTTATGACTATCCCACTGTTCTAACAAGAGATGTAATCCACGTAGATACACTCCAGTTAGCACAGTGTGGCAGCTGCAGCAACGACAGGCAGAAGCAGCTGTGGGGAAGACAGAGCAAATTAAGAGAATCTGCAACATTATTCAATTTTGTAAAGTGCAACTGGGCTTACAAGGAATTCTGATGAAAAAAAGCACAAAACTCCAACAATTAAAACCATGACAGCAGATGACAAGAGGATGACTCCCAGGTAGTATGGTCCTCAACAAATCTTTAAATGCACGACTACTGCAAGAGAATATCACAGAGATATCTAAACTAGGCATATGTAAAAGATTACTGCTATTAACTAAGACTGAGGCTACCTGGCCTCAGTTGCTGTGGCCAGCTACCTGGCCATTTTCCAATTTTCCAGCTATTAGCTGTTTTCTCTTTCCTCAGTCCCTCCCCTCAGCACAACTTGCAAGTGATACTCAATACGTTGGATGATGCAGCAAAGTGGATTAGGGCCTTCATGTATACTTAAAAGAAAAAATGCATGTCAAGGAAAGCTTACATTGCTCAAATTTGCAGTTGCAGGGATTGAAGGTGGCAAACACATCACAACAGACAGAATCACAGAACTGTCAGAGCCAGAAGCAACCTCAAAGATCACCCAGTTTCAACCTCTCCCTGCCACAGGCAGGGACACCTTATTCAGCCTGGCCTTAAAGACCTCCAAAGATGGGGTTCCTACCACCTCCATGGGCAACCTGCTCCAGTGCCTCTCCATGCTCATGGTAAAGAATTTCTTCATAACGTCTAATCTGAATCTACTCGCTTCTAGTTTTACTCCATTCCCCCTAGTCCTATCACTAGCTGACATCCTAAGAAGTCCTTCACCAGCTTTCTGTAGGCCCCTTTCAGACACTGGAAGGCCACAGTCGGGTTTTGTCAGAGCCTTCTCCTCTCCAACTGAATAACCCAAACTCTCTCAGACTCGTATTTGTTAAACAGCAGCAACTTTCAAGGCATGCCTATTCCTGGTTCTCTCTATTAGACAGTTAGTACAAGGCTATCAGTCTTTAATAGATCCTGAAAAAGGTTACATACCCTAAAAAATCCTGGGACTTAAAGCAAAACACAGATAATGTAACAAAAGGCTATAAACAACAACAGTATTTTTAACAGTGAAAATGTCACTTAGAGAACGGAGTGCGTAAGGGAGAAATTCAACACAAGAGCTTTAAACCCCTAGCATAAATACAGGAAAATTTTTGCAAGAATGATGAGTAAATGAACTTCTGTGTTTTCACAAAGCAGCTGAGGAATGCTGTGCACACTAGCGAGATAAAAGGGAGGCGTTTTGACAACGATACTGCACTTGATAATGCAAACTGCGTAATGGACACTACAGGTATCTTCCAAGGAAGGAAATGCACCTCGATTGATGCCATGAACACTTACTTGAGCCTTTTTTAAAGATGCATGAAGAACCAAAACCAACCTATTTTTAACCTGGTGAGGCTGCACTCAATGCCACATTCCATGTCACTAATTAAGGTGTTAAACAGCAATGGTCCTAGTACTGATCCTTGAGGCACTCCACTTACCACAGGTCTCCCTTTGAACACTGAGCCACCAACTCTTCGAGAGCAGCCATCTGGCCCATTCCTTATCCACCGAGTAGCACATCCATCAAATCTGTGTCCTTCCAATTTAGAGACAAGGATGCCACACAGGACCGTGTCAAATACTTTGCACAAGTCCAGGAAGACGACATTAGTTGCTCTTGCCTTATCCACTGCTGCTGTGACCCCATCATAAAAAGCTACCAAATTGTCAGGCAGGACAGGGCTGGGTGACAGGTTAGACTGAATGATTATCTTGGAGGTCCCTTTCAACCTGGTTAATTCTATGATTTGCCCTTGGGGAAGCCATGCTGATTGTCACTAACCACTGCCGTGTTTTCCATGTGCCCTAGCAGAGACTTCAGAAGGATCTGCTCCATTATCTTAACGGGCACTGAGGTGAGAGTAACTGGTCTGTATTTCCTTGAGTTTTGGGGTTTTGCCTTTTTGAGAATGGGAGTAATGTTTCCCCTTTTTCCAGTCAGTGTGAACTTCAACAGATCCCCCATGAGTTTGCAAATACAATGTAAAGTGGTTTTGCAGTTTCATCTGCTACTTCACTCAGAACCCATGGATGGATCTCACCGGGTCCCACAGACTTGTGCAACTTTAGGATTGTGGACTTTGCCAAGTATACTGCATACAAAAGAAAAAAAGACACATTGAAAAAAAGTACTTTTGCTTCAGTGTTTCAAATACTTTGATGTCTCAGCCTTCACAACCACAGAGCCCCACCGCAGACTCGGACGGAAATGGCACTGCATCCAATCAGCTTCTTCAGTGAAAAAAAACCAACAAAACATTAATCCACCATGTGAATCATAGAATCAACCAGGTTGTAAGAGACCTCCAAGATCATTCAGTCTGACCTATCACCCAGCCCTACCTAGTCAACTAGACCATGGCACTAAGTGCCTCATCCAGGCTTTTCTTGAACACCTCCAGGGACGGTGACTCCACTGCCTCCCTGGGCAGCCCATTCCAAAGGCAGATCAATCTCTCTGGGAAGAACTTCCTCCTAACATCCAGCCTATACCTTCCCTGGCACAACGTGAGACTGTGCCCGCTTGGTTTTTTGCTGGTTGTCTGGGAGGAGACCAACCCCCACCTGGCTACAGCCTCCCTTCAGGTAGCTGTAGACAGCCATGAGGTCACCCCTGAGCCTCCTCTTCTCCAGGCTAAACAACCCCAGCTCCCTAAGTTCCTTAAGTCACTGTCATTAGAACTCCCACAATTGCTTTTCTTCTCCTTCCATTAAATTATTTCAGAATTAAAGGCATACAAGTAAAATTTATGTTCTGTTTCTCATATGAAAATAGTGGTATCTTTAGCACAACCTTAACTGAGGTCTACTTGATCAACAGTGGCAATGCTCATATTGAAGTAGGAAAAATCAGTAGTCACGTCGTTCCAAAATACTACATGTAATTTAAAAGAAATCATATACACAGTCTCAAAAATGCAAACAAACTGCAGGTAGATGTTCAGTTAAAACAACTGGAACTGCTGTCAAATCAGACTTATGTAAGCCAACCGTCTTACACAGCTTTTTGTTCTTCCATTTGTCAACATCTGCCTTTAGCTATGACTTACTTTTAGCTATGACTTACTTTCACTGCTTCCTTTAACACTCGATTGGAAATACAACTATGCCAGATTCTAAGCAGTTTATTCCCTTCAAATACCTGAACACTGAGAAGGGCCAGATCAGATTTAATTCCCCTCCACACTATTTTACTCTTTTGCTTATTATTTGGTCACAAATCTGTTGCCTGATTCATACAGCCTAGCTTTTTTCTGGCAGTAACCAAGACTTCTTTAGAACAGTTCACTACAGTTTATTCATTATCTGTTGCTAATTAAAATGATCTGGTTTATTGTTACAAAAGAAAATCCTGTTACAGAAACTAATGAGCCCCACCTTTAGTAATTGAGAGGATGTGTTCACAAGCATATACACTTAATGCCAAAGCCAATCAGGTCTAATTGGGATTAACCTTTAGGTATTTACAACCACTCATATGCTTGGGCAGAATTAAAGGGAAGCAAAGTCAGCAAAGTATCAGTAAAGCAGCAGATGCAAGCAGAAACTATGAATGTCAAACACTTCTACTAACTATAGTGTTATAGTGTTTATGTATTAAATCAAGTAAACTACAAATTACAATCCATATTACGATTTTTAAAGAATACACTTATTCATGCATCTTGTAATTGTTGTAACACTGGAAAAAAAAAAATTCCCCTAGCTATGGCCAGTGAGAAGCAAGAGATTACTTAATAAGATGAAACTATGCATTTCATTGCTTTGGATGAACTACATATATTTAAACATACACACCTCCAAAATGTACATAAAAAATCCAGTACCTGTATACGTACAGGTGCCCCCTAGAGAATGAGAGTATTTTAATTCATCCTAAGTATGCAATTCTGAATCTCAAACTGGGTAATCCGATTCTCATGAGTGCTGAGCACTGCACTTCCCAATGGAATTCACTGGTAGTCGTGGATAATCATGACCTCTGACAATAAACTCAGTAACTCAGGAGACTGATTTGAAGTGTGTAAAACATGTAAGCTTTAACCACTTTACTTAACTGCTAGCAACTTCCACATAGTTGCACTGCAGTTTATGCTGAGGAAGATGTATCTCAGGAGGAATAACAGCATACAGCCTGCAAATGAAATGAGGCCACATCCTAGCAGGCTGCACAGAGTGCCTCCCAGAGTTGGAGACTTCATTAACTTGGTCCTCTTTGGATCAGTCTAGCAGCATGGCAATAAATATCAGCTGGCTGTTTCATGAGAGCATTGCCAGGAAAATTTGGGGGTTTGTTTTCCTTTGCTTACTCTGACAATTGACCTGATTCTAGATCCCAGGGTACAGCAAAAATCAATAGGCCACTTATTTGGTATTATGCAGAAGTGAATATATCCCTTCCATATTACAAAGACAACACACACACATTAAAAAAAACAAACCAAAAACCAAGCAGTCGAGTGGTGCTGTTGATATGACAGATGGACAGGATGTCATCCAGAGGGACCTGGATAAGCTGGATAGGTGGGCCCAGGTAAATCTCATGAGGTTTGACAAGAATAAGTGCAAGGTTCTGCACCTGGGCTGGAACAATACTCACTACCAATACAGACTGCAGGATGAGGTGATAGAAAGCAGCCCCATGGGAAAGGACTTGGAGGTGCTGATGGATGAGAAGCTGGACATGAGCAGACAGTGCGAGTTTGCAGCCCAGAAGGCAAATCACATGCTGGGATGCATCAAAAGATGTGTTGCCAGCAGATCCAAAGAGGCGATTCTGCCACTTCACTCTGGTGACACCTCACCTGGAGTACTGCATCCAGGTCTGGGGCCTTCAAAATAGGAAAGACATGGACCTGATGGAGCAGCTTTTGAGGCTTCAGTCTCTGACCATGAACTGCTCACAACGGAATGAGTACAAAAGACAAGTTGCTTCAGAAAATTTTAATTTATAAATGCATACACTGCTTCTTACAAAAACCACGGTGCAAAAATCTTAAGAACTCTCAGTTGTTTGCATTGATTTAAATTGCATCTTAAGCTTCATTTAAACTAAGAAGTCAACTTCTCCAGTAATGCTTCTATTCCTTTTCCGGTTTTATTCATCTTCAACTTTGGGACAATCTTTTTTAGTCCTTTTTTGACTGTATTTGCCACTTTCTGATCAGTGCTCCGGAGAAGGCTACAAGAAACAGGGAAAAAAAAAAACAAAACACAACCACAATAAAAATAAGCCAAAGTTCAGAATGTAGGCTACAGGTAAAAAATGCTGTCCATGTAAGGAAGCAATTATTTAGGAAGAATATAGTTCAGTGCACATTCTGTTGCCTCCTATCAGAAAAAGATGTAAAGCTTTCAGAAAGCAGGAAACAGTAAGTGAGACCTGTGAGGTCTCTTCCAACCTTGGTGATACTGTGATACTGTGAACACAAACAACACAGGATGACTTAGACTGGAAGGAACTGCAGAATCCTATGTAAGCCATGTTCAAACATTGTGTCAGTCCAGGCTTCAAACTCTCCCATGCTGGAGACAGCTCAACATTCCTAGTCCCAAGTCCAACCACTGGGCTGCCCCCACTGTAGAAAAGGCTTCTCCTTGCATCCAGAATGAGACACTCATGTTTCAGCTTGTGCCCACTGCCTCTCTCCCTTTGGCCCTAAACTTCTCTGAAGAGTCCAGTTCTCCTTCATTTCCCTGCATCAGTCCTGGGTACGCTGCTGAGCGCTCCCAGAGCCATCTCTTGTCACAGCTGAACCAGCTCCTGTCTGACAATGTCACTACTTTCAGCTACAATATTCCTACACTACTATGACTAACAACTTCCAACAGCAACTCCCGTAACACATTTAGCTATGGCAGTACAATTTAATCAAGAGCCTTTCTTTAAAATGGAATTCAACACAGGTGAGGGTGATACTTTTGCAGCTTTCCTGTGAGTTACACACCCCTGATAAAAGCTGGATGTTAGGAAGAAGTTCTTCACCACGAGGGTGGTGAGATGCTGGAGCAGGCTACCCAGGGAGGTGGTAGAAGCCCCATCCCTGGAGGTCTTTAAAGCCAGGCTGGTCGGTGTTCTGAGCAACCTGATCTAGTGTGAGGTGTTCCCTGCCCATGGATGGCAGGGAGATTTGAGCTAGCTGATCACTGAGCTCCCTTCCAGCCCTGACAATTCTATGATTCTATATGTTTCAAAACCCATCAACAACAAAAAGTTAATCACAGTTACAGGGAGAACCGGCAGCATCTAAAAGCTACCTCCACCTTGAGGAATCTGAGCTCCCTTATGACAAAAGAATTACATGATTTTTTTTTTTAATGAGAAGATTTTTAAAAACTCAAGTGTAATTTTATTTTAAAAAATATTTCAGTTACTGTCTATAGCAGACTGGACTAAATCTATCATTGCTGTGAGATTAAGGTAACCCACTCAACTGGGCACAGTTAAACAAATTAATCAGTATGAAATGGAACAAAAGTAGCTGTTCACGTTCATGCATTCTCAGGTACCTAAGCAAATAGGTTTCATGCCTAGAGAGTCATCAAAAGAAGTTCAAACTACAAAGCATTCAGCTTTAGCTAAAATAAAATAAACCTAAAAGCAAAATCACAGGAAACAAACACACTCCTAATGCTTTTTCTGAATCATAGAATCAAGCAGGTTGGAAGAGACCTCCAAGATCATCCAGTCCGACCTATCACCCAGCCCTATCCAATCAACTAGATCATGGTACTAAGTGCCTCATCCAGGTTTTTCTTGAACATCTCCAGGGACAGTGACTCCACCACCTCCCTGGGCAGCCCATTCCAATAGCAAATCACTCTCTCTGGGAAGAACTTCCTCCTAACATCCAGCCTGTACCTCCTCCCAGTGCAACTTGAGACTCTGTCCCCTTGTTCTGTTGCTGGTTGCCCAGCAGAAGAGACCAACCCCCACCTGGCTAAAGCCTCCCTTCAGGTAACTGTAGACTTGGTCAGGCAAGTTTCAGCACTGGTGAAAAATGTTTGACTGCCAGTGTGGGCGATGACCTCCCTGCCTTGGTAACAAAGCACACACGTCAAGGCCCCACCTTACACTGCCACGGATAACAGCACATAGAGGGTAAGACTGACATTTCTCACAGACTTTTTTCCATAAATTACATCACTCCTGTGCTTTCTTTTCCTAACAAGCTTTTACTACTTTGCTGGGTTTTTTTCTCTCTATGTTTTCAAAACCTATTAAGAGACAGCTGTCACAGTGCCAGCCAAATAGTTACTGCAGTGTTCCACATGGAAAAAAATCTCACTAACTTATTTTGCAACCTGAAAAATCAAAATAGCTTAGTACATAAACCAGCAACGCCATGTTAGAAGAATATGTATGGCAGGATAACTTAAAGGCATTAGATGCATTCATTAAATTCTACAGGCTGTTATTAGAGGCAAATAAGGAATGATAGCACTTTAGCAGCTGAATAATCTGCACAGCCAGATCCATACAACTATTATACTGTTGTGTAAACTGGTTTTGCACTTATATCAACTCTTCTAACTAATGCTGCCAATGATAATGCCTGAATAAAGTCAGTCAAGTTTGCAGATGACACCAAGCTGGGG
>WAAF01018595.1:0-13321 GCA_013400475.1 Tricholaema leucomelas
GCCTGTCTAGGTCTCTCTGCAGGGCTCTCCTTGTCACGTCTGGAGGGAACACATTCCTCATCACATGATCTCCTGATCATCTTCACTTTGCTGCACTGAGAAGCTGCTCCCTGGGCAGCAGCCAGATGCACCAAAACAGCAGCTAAGTGTCTGTGGCAAACAAAAGGAGTTTCCTCCTCCTCCTGATTAAAAGGAGGGTGCAGGCTGGACACGAAACACACCACTGCAATAGGGCTTGGTTGATTTGAGTGTGGATGCAGTTGCACACTTGTTCCCTTGCCAGAACACTGGGATTTTGTTTCCAAGGGGGCAAAGGCTCTCTGTGATCTGACCTGTGCTGCTGTCAATGATTTACCACAGCATTTCAGAGGTGTCTTCTAGCAGAGCTTGGCTCACAGCATCCCGGAGCAGAAAGCTTCTGCTTGCAGCTGATCTGCAGCAAACATTTACGTATGGAAAAAGAATGCTGAGGAGCCAGTGTCAGCTCCTTGCTCCTCTGGTTCTGGCTCTGAGCTGGCTGGCTGCAACAGCACAGCAGGCTGCAGCACAGGGGGAGGGCGAGGCATTGCCCTCCCAGAGGTAAGTCCATCCGTCCCCCTTCCTAACGCTACATGTAGAAGTTAGGGGCAAGCCAGCCCATCAATTTAGTCCTGACTTAAGGCTTCTGCAAGCTGTGCTCTCTGCAAACAGCTACCTGGGAGGGGGGGAAACATAAAGTATTGGCAGCTGTCCAAAGCCCAAGCTCAGCATAGTAATTCCTGCTCCTAGGAACTGTTTGCACAAGGGGTTTTCTTTTGCAGATGATTCTTAAGCCTTCTTAAACTTCCTCACTGAGATTATTGTACTGGATTTGGGCCCCAGGAACTGAATTCCTTCCACAGGATGATCTCATAGAATGTTCTACACTTTGGCCACAACCCCCCCAAGCAGCACTAGAGGCTGGGGACAGAGTGGCTGAGAGCAGCCAGGCAGAGAGGGAGCTGGGGGTGTGCAGCCTGCAGCAGAGGAGGCTCAGGGCAGAGCTCATTGCTGTCTGCAGCTCCCTGCAGGGAGGCTGTAGCCAGGTGGGGTTGGGCTCTGCTGCCAGGCAGCCAGCAACAGAACAAGGGGACAGAGTCTGGAGTTGTGGCAGGGGAGGTCTAGGCTGGATGTTAGGAGGAAGTTGTTGTCAGAGAGAGTGATTGGCATTGGAATGGGCTGCCCAGGGAGGTGGTGGAGTGGCCGTGCCTGGAGGTGTTGAAGCCAAGCCTGGCTGGGGCACTTAGTGCCATGGTCTGGTTGGTTGGGCAGAGCTGGGTGCTAGGTTGGGCTGGCTGAGCTTGGAGGTCTCTTCCAGCCTGCCTGATTCTATGGTTGCACAAATTAATATCTTCCCCCCTCCCCCAGTCTTCTTTTCCTTCCTCACAATTACTTCTGCATTTGACAAGGTGCAGTTAACAAGGGCATGTGAATAAACCAATTTCCCATCCAAGCCAGATCCTCATCCCTGCACAATGTTATTAACCTATACGAGTGTCACTTAGGCTCTGAAGGAAGGGAATAAACAAGTGACTTCATTTTTTTTGTCTGAAGCTATAGAGTCATTAGAGGGAACGGTTGAGACCTTTTCTTTTCCCCTATAGGTAATAATTTCAGGCTTGTTCAAAAGGCAAATATGATTTAGAAGGATCAAAAAAAGGTATCAGTGATAATTGGAACAGGGAGACAAGGAGAAGGAGGAAAGGGGGGTGGAAATAAAACTGTGGCAGTGATACACTTAATTATGAAGGCTTACTCTGATAATCCCTTCTGAAAATGAACAAAGAGGAGATTTTTGATGTTTGATGAACTTATCAAACACGGCAGAGTAATGAAGAGGTGGACGCAGGATCCAATCAAAGGTGGAGCCAATTAAGCACTCTGTGAGGTGCTGAAGGATGCAGCCCACAAATCCTCCTGTCAGAGCATCAATACTTGCCTGGCCTCCAGCTCTGGGTTTGTCTGCAGGCTCCTGGTGGTTTCCTGGGGACACGGTGGGGTTTTCAGCTGGTGAGCTGCTCTGCATCCAAGGGCTCCCTTGTTCAGCTGCTGGAGCTTTCACTTAGCAAAGCCCTCTTAGAGTCATCACAGGCATCCTCGTGGCTGGAACTTGGGAGCAGTGAGGCTGAAGTCAAAAGAAATCACAGAATCACAGAAAAGTTCTGCTTGGAGAAGACCCCCCCAGGATCACCAGGCCCAACCCCTGTGCCTACTCATAGAATAGAATCACAGAATCATGGAATCAGCCAGATGAGAAGAGACCTCCCAGCTCAGCCAGCCCAACCTAGCACCCAGCCCTGCCCAACCAACCAGACCATGGCACTAAGTGCCCCAGCCAGGCTTGGCTTCAACACCTCCAGGCATGGCAACTCCACCACCTCCCTGGGCAGCCCATTCCAATGCCAATCACTCTCTCTGCCAACAACTTCCTCCTCACATCCAGCCTGGGCCTCCCCTGGCACAGCTTCAGGCTGTATCCCATTCTTCTGTCCCTGGCTGCCTGGCAGCAGAGCCCAACCCCGCCTGACTACAGCCTCCCTGCAGGGAGCTGCAGACAGCAATGAGCTCTGCCCTGAGCCTCCTCTTCTGCAGGCTGCACCCCCCCAGCTCCCTCAGCCTCTCCTCACAGGGCTGTGCTCCAGGCCCCTCACCAGCCTTGCTGCCCTTCTGCAAACACCTTCCAGCACCTCAACATCTCTCTTGAATGGAGGAGCCCAGAACTGGACACAGCACTCCAGGGGTGGCCTGAGCAGTGCTGAGCACAGGGGCAGAAGACCCTCCCTTGTCCTGCTGGCCACACTGCTCCTGAGCCAGCCCAGGATGCCACTGGCTCTGCTGCCCACCTGGGCACTGCTGCCTCATCTTCAGCTCCTATCTCCTATTTCCTACTGAATAGGTTTCTCCCCAGCAGAAAAACACACGCAGGGATCATTTTCTCCCTGCTAGCCTCCATCCCTCCTTAAAACACAACTTCAACGACCTTCAGACCCCTCTCTCTTTCCCTCCATAGGAGAAGCAGCAGAGATGTTAATTCTCCAGCTGCCACCAACTGTCAGCTGAGCCAGTGGTCAGAGTGGACAGATTGCTTCCCTTGCCAGGAGAAAAAAGTAAGACTCCAGTGTAATGCATTCATTTATCTTCAGATGTGCCTGTGATGAGGATGTACACACATTAATTATATATATTATACATATTCATCATTCTGAAGCATGCAGTAAACTCATCCAAGTATGATGGAGATGCTCTTCTACTGGAGAGGCTCTCACCCTGGTGTAAACTGGGGAATAAATTCATCTAAAGCAGCAGAAACAGCAAAAGGCAAACTCGAGGGGGAACAGTGGAAGAATCAGGCCAAGATATTTGCTCAAGACTTGCTTCCTTTCCCATCTCAGATTTAATTAAGTATCCCCTGATTCTTAATGCAAATATTCAAATGAAAAGAAATTAAGAAGCAGCCTCCATTCATCAGCTCCTGTGCTCAATTTCTGTTATCATTTTGCAGATGTCTTCATAACTCCAGAATCTATCCTCACCTACCTGACGTGGTTGTGCTTTCTGCTGAGGTTATATCCCTGCACTTCTTCTTGGTCCTCTGCTTAGAATCCCTAAATTATTTGGCTTTTCTCTCTTTCTGCTTAATTTCTCTTTCCCCTAGCTTGAAGAGCAGCAATTCTCATTAATAATCCATCAGAAATCTTGCAGGATCAGTGTTGTAATTAGTGGCTGTGTCCATCTGAGACTGTTATGTTCCAGAGCAAAGCCTGTGACACTGGGGAAAAAATCCATATTAGACTCATAGAATCAGCCAGGTGGGAAGAGACCTCCAAGCTCAGCCAGCCCAACCTAGCACCCAGCCCTGCCCAACCAACCAGACCATGGCACTAAGTGCCCCAGCCAGGCTTGGCTTCAACACCTCCAGGCACAGCCACTCCACCACCTCCCTGGGCAGCCCATTCCAATGCCAATCACTCTCTCTGNAAGAACCTCCCTTGTCCTGCTGCCCACACTGCTCCTGAGCCAGCCCAGGATGCCATTGGCTCTGCTGCCCACCTGGGCACTGCTGCCTCCTCTTCAGCTCCTCTCTCCCAGCACCCCCAGCTCCCTCTCTGCCTGGCTGCTCTCAGCCACTCTGGCCCCAGCCTGTAGTGCTGCTCAGGGTTGTTGTGGCCAAAGTGTAGAACCCTGCACTTGGCCTTGTTCAGTCTCATCCCATTGGCCTCTGCTCACCCATCCAGCCTGGCCAGGTCCCTCTGCAGGGCTCTGCTACCCTCCAACAGCTCCACAGCTGCTCCTAGCTTGGTGTCATCTGCAAACTTACTGATGCTGGACTCAATCCCCTCGTCCAGATTATCAGTTCCAAAGTATAAAATAAGAAAGAGATTTCCAAACCCAGCCACTCCAGACCCTCCTGAACTCATCTGTGTGAATTTGGAGCAAATCTCCTGAGCTTCTGTTGCTTCTGTCTCCAGCCCTCAACACAGGAAGAATATGGACCTGATGGGGCAGGTCCAAAGGAAGGCCATGAAGACAAAGGGGGAGGGGGGCTGGAGCAGCTCTGCTACAAGGACAGGCTCAGAGAGCTGGGATTGTTCAGTCTGCAGAAGAGAAGGCTCCAGGGAGACTTTAGAGCAGCCTTCCAGTACCTGAAGGGGGCCTAGAGGAAAGCTGCAGAGAGGCTCTTTACAAGGGCTTGCAGTGATAGGATCAGGGTAAACAGCTTGAAATCAGAGGAGAGGAGATTTCAGATTGGGTGTTAGAAGCAAACTGATCACCAGGAGGGTGCTGGAACATTGAGTTGCCCACAGAAGTAGCTGAGGCCCCACCCTTGGACATATTCAAGCTCAGGCTCAAGAGGGCAGCCTGACCTAGTGGAAGATGTCCCTGCTTACTGCAGAGAGGTTGGGTTAGATGACCTTTGGAGGTCCCTTCCAACCCCAACCGCTCTATGATTCTATGACTGAAGATGAACAAAGTCTTGGGGCCACACACACAAACCCCTGATACAGATACCAGTGGCAGTTTGAATTGCTTTCTAGCCCGAGGAGGTGATGTCCCTGGGGGAGACACGGTAGGTGTTGATGGTGCTGTCCCCTCTCGTGCGGCTCAGCACCGGTACCGCAGGCTGGTGCAGCCGGCACAGTTTGCAGGGCAGAGATGTGCAGGGCACTTCTGGGATGAGCAAGCTTGCCAAGCTGGGACGCCGTGCACAGGACCCCCCAGCTGTGGGAATGACTTCCAGTGTGAGGAAACAGGTGAGTGAACCATGTGCAAACTCCTGCCAAACAGGCTGTGACCCTTGGAGGACAAACTGGGGTGCTGCTGGACGAGAAGCTCAACAGGAGCCAGCAGTGTGCACTTGCAGCCCAGAAAGCCAAGCAGAGCCTGGGCTGCAGCAGCAGAAGCGTGGCCTGCAGGGCCAGGGAGGTGATTCTCCCCCTCTACTCTGCTCTGCTGAGACCTCACCTGGAGTACTGCATCCAGCTCTGGAGCCCCTGGGACAAGAGGGATGTGGAGATGTTGGAGTGTGTCCAGAGCAGGGCCAGGAGGATGCTCAGAGAACGGTGAAGCGGTGCAAGAGAAAGCAGGAACTCTCCCAGTCAATCCTTGGGTGCTTCTCCTCCCACTTTTACAGAAATCCATCCATGCTAGGCTTAGAAGTGAAGAGAACAGAAGGGCTGAGTGCCACAGCAAAGGTTAGGTTTTGAGTGGAACAAAGAGAGCAGAAATCTTCTGCTCCAACTGCTGCGCTACCCCCTCCGCGGGCACCTCCGCTCCCGCACCACAGCACTCCCTCTCCCTGCTGCAGACACAGTTCAGTCACTAACCAAACTGGCAAGCTGGGGGGGGGGATTGTCTATTTTTAGCCATCCCCAGCTCGGAGGGGTGGGAGGTAGCAGGGCTGTTCCCTGGAAGTTTGACCAGCCTTGACACATGTTTGCCTTTACACCGAGGACTCACACTCCCATCTCCAGCAGCTAATGGGCATCCTGTTCAAATGCAGGAATGCACTTCCAGCTCTGTGAGCAGCTGGAGCAGGGCAGCACCAATCCCCTGAGCCAAGGGAAGCAGGACTGGTGCCCTCCTGCCATGAATGTCAGCTCAAGGTTTTCTTCTCACTCCCAGGAGCAAAAGTGTTCCCTGGTTGCCCTTCCTGCAGACATCCATCCCTGAGTTGTAGTTACTCACAGAATCAGAGAGCCACAGGATTGTTTGGGGTGGAAGAGACCCCTCTAAGATCAAGTCCAGCCATCAACCCAATGCCACTGTGGCCATTAAACCATGTCCTCATCTGTCATGGCCACAGGTTTCTTAAACACCTCCAGGTGTTCAATCATAGAATTAACCAGGTTGGAAGAGACCTCCAAGCTCAGCCAGCCCAACCTAGCACCCAGCCCTGCCCAACCAACCAGACCATGGCACTAAGTGCCCCAGCCAGGCTTGGCTTCAACACCTCCAGGCACAGCCACTCCACCACCTCCCTGGGCAGCCCATTCCAATGCCAATCACTCTCCCAACAACTTCCTCCTCACATCCAGCCTAGACCTGCCCTGCCACAACTCCAGACTGTCCCCTTGATCTGTTGCTGGGTGCCTGGCAGCAGAGCCCAACCCCACCTGGCTACAGACAGCAATGAGCTGCAGACAGCAATGAGCTCTGCCCTGAGCCTCCTCTGCTGCAGGCTGCACACCCCCAGCTCCCTCAGTCTCTCCTCATAGGCTTTTTGTTCCAGGCCATCATTAAGGTTGGAAAGGACCTCTAACATCATCAAATCCAGCTGTTAACACTACCATGAGCAAGTCCTGAAGTGACTAAACTATGTCCCAAAGTGCAATAAACTTCCCCTCAAATGCTTCTTGCAAGGGGAAAAGGCAAAACTGGCCATTAACAAGACAGAGCTGACTTCCCTAAGCCAAGTGGAGAAGCTTCCTGTACCTCCCTTCCAAAAGCATGAGTGTAGTGAGGTGACCTCTACTAGATTCCCATCCCATGAGAACCCAAAGGAGTGGCCAGCTTGGACTCTGTGCTGTGCTACAGGTAGCAAAGGAAAACATCCCCTTGCAAGCAGCTGTGTTTAGCAGCCAGCAGGATCTCCTGTGGCCCTGAGATGTGGGTGGGAAGCAGCACAATCAGTGCAAGGCTTTGGGGAGGGTGGGTAAGTGGTGGTCTGGTTTTGAGGAGGGTGGGTAAGTGGTGGTCTGTCCTTGGGGAGGGTAAGCGGTGGTCTGTCCTTAGGGAGGTGGGTAAGTGGTGGTCTGTCCTTAGGGAGAGTGGGTAAGTGATGGTCTGTCCTTGGGGAGGGTAAGAGGTGGTCTGTCCTTGGGGAGGGTAAGTGGTGGTCTGTCCTTGGGGAGGTGGGTAAGTGGTGGTCTGTCCTTGGGGAGGGTAAGCGGTGGTCTGTCCCTGTCGCTAGGTCGCTGTATTCCAAGGCATCTTGTGTGCAACGGAGAGGCAGACTGCAGAGATGGGTCTGATGAGAGCAACTGTGAGGAGGAAGCTATTGAAAGCCCTTGTAAACATCTGTTCCCAATCCCAGGGCTTGAAAAGGCAGTCCAAGGGTGAGTAACAAATCGACAGTTGCCACTCTCACCGTCACAACAGGCTGAAGGGCTTTGATGTGGCTGCTCCTTAGTAATAGCCTGCTCCATGAATTGATAGGGTGCTGGATGAACCCCAAGGGACAGCTGCTGTCCCACCCAGCCTCTGGTTGCAAGAGAAGAGACAAGCAAGAAGGTTCATCTCAGTTTTGGTTTCAAATCCTCTCCTGACTTTGGACTCTTCCATCTGCTCTGTAGTTTAGTGCAGACACACTTTAAAGTGTCCTTTCTATGCACATGTAGAAGTCCATCCCAGTTATCCCACAGCTTTCTTCAGCTGATAGAGACAATCCAGAATGCACTGGGCTGGAAGGCATCTCTAGAAGTCAGCTAGGCTAACCCCCAGATATTAAAGGAAAGAGTAGACTCTGGAGGCCCAGGCCAACCTCATGACATTCAACAAGGCCAAGGGTAAGGTCCTGCACCTGGGTGGGTGCAATCCCAAGCACAGCTCCAGGCTGGGTGGGGAATGGCTGAGAGCAGCCCTGAGGAACAGGCCCTGGGGCTCTGGGCTGATGAAAAGCTCAAGAGGAGCCTGCAGGGTGAGTGCAGCCCAGACAGCAACCCTGTGCTGGGCTGCAGCAAGAGCAGTGTGGGCAGCAGGGCAAGGGAGGGGATTCTGCCCCTTGGCTCTGCTCTCCTCACACCCCACCTGCAGTCCTGGGTGCAGTTCTGGAGCCCCCAGCACAAGCAGGACATGGAAGTGTTGGAGCCAGTCCAGAGGAGGCCACCAAGATGCTGAGAGGGCTGCAGCAGCTCTGCTCTGAGGACAGGCTGAGAGAGTTGGGGCTCTGCAGCCTGCAGAAGAGAAGGCTTGGAGGAGACCTTGGAGTGGCCTTCCAGGATCTAAAGAGGGCTCCAGGAGGGCTGTGGAGGGACTATTGACAAGGTCTGGTAATGGGAGGATGAGGAGGAATGGGTTTGAAGTGGCAGAGGGGAGACTGAAAGTGGATGTTAGGAAAGGGTTCTTTGGAGTGAGGGTGGTGAGACACTGGCACAGGTTGCCCAGGCAGGCTGTGGAGCACAGAAGCACCCAATACGATCTTTGATCTCTGATCACGTTGGGTGCTTCTGTGCTCCACAACCTCCCTGGAGGTGTTCAGCACCAGGCTTGAAGAGTCTTTGGGTGACTTGTTCTAGCAGGAGGTGTCCCTGACTATGGCAGGGGGTTGGAACTGGCTGATCCTTTGGGTGCCTTCCAACCTAAACCATTCTGGGATTCTCTGTCCCTGCTGACTGCAGGTAGGCTTGGTCTGGATGACCTTCAGAGGTCCCTTCCAACCCAGCTTATTCTATGATTCTCAGAACTGTCCCTGCTGGGATGAACTAAACAGCTTAGCTAATTTCTTCTGTTTCTAACACAAGTCCCAGTATCTTGCAAACAAAACAGCTGCCCCCTGTTAGCTCTGAGAAGGAGAGAACGAACCCAACCCTCAGACCTTAGATGCTATCCAAACTCCAAGTCAGAGAGCTGAGGGTGTGTAACTTGCAGCGTTAGAACAGAAACAGCGACGGAGACCCCTGGGGAAACCAACCTAGAGATAACTTTCTGGCTGCCACCTCTTCCCAAGGTACAACATCCTGACACAGGAAGGGAGACTGTTTGTCTACGACCCTAATTTTTTTGGAGGCCACTGTGAGCAGGTCTACAACGGGGAGTGGAGGGAGCTGAAGTACGACACTGTCTGTGAACGTCTCTACTACGGCGACGACGAGAAGTACTTCCGCAAGCCTTACAACTTCCACACCTACCAGTTCCTAGTAAGCTCCTGGGGTGGCCACACTTCTGGAGCAAGGCTTTGTTTGGGTCTGCACAATCCCAAGCACAGTTCCAAGGCTGGGTGGGGAATGGCTGAGAGCAGCCCTGAGGAAAAGGACCTGAAGGTCTGGGCTGATGAAAAGCTCAAGAGGAGCCTGCAGGGTGAGTGCAGCCCAGACAGCAACCCTGTGCTGGGCTGCAGCAAGAGCAGTGTGGGCAGCAGGGCAAGGGAGGGGATTCTGCCCCTTGGCTCTGCTCTCCTCACACCCCACCTGCACTCCTGGGTGCAGTTCTGGAGCCTCCAGCACAAGCAGGACATGGAAGTGTTGGAGCTAGTGCAGAGGAGGCCACCAAGATGCTGAGAGGGCTGCAGCAGCTCTGCTCTGAGCACAGGCTGAGAGAGTTGGGGCTCTGAAGCCTGGAGAAGAGAAGGCTTGGAGGAGACCTTGGAGTGGCCTTCCAGGATCTAAAAGAGGGCTCCAGGAGGGCTGTGGAGGGACTACTGACAAGGTCTGGTGATGAGAGGAGTAGGAGGAATGGGTTTAAACTGCCAGAGGGGAGATTGAAAGTGGATGCTAGGAAAGGGTTCTTTGCAGTAAGGGTGGTGAGACACTGGCATAGGTTGAGGGTAGTGAGACACTGGCACAGGTTGAGGGTGGTGAGAGACTGGCACAGGTTGAGGGTGGTGAGAGACTGGCACAGGTTGCCCAGGGAGGTTGTGGAGCACAGAAGCACCCAGTGTGCCTTTGATTTCCAGCCTAAATCATTCTATGCTTCCCAGCTGAAAGTTCTCTACAGCCTTTACTCAACAGTTTGTCACTTGCTTATAGGTTGTCTTTCAAGGTACCTTTCTCCAGCTGTCCCTGTGACAACTGGCAATTGATTTAAATGCTCTTTTATGGCACATCAAGGCACTAACCTGCTTTATCACCCAGGCAGCACCACTGCTTGCTCGAGCCCAGCCAGAGCTAGGGCCTCCTCTAAACTGTGTTCTTAATGAGCTGCAGAGCTTGCAGAAGCCACTTGCCTCTCCAGGGAGGAATTTGGCCATGTGTAAAATGGGAACAATGCTACCAGTTCAATCTCTGAAAGCATTCTGAGGCTACAGCCTGGCTGAAAGGGACATAAACCCAAATTCTGAGTGAGATCAAGATCCTGAAAGCCATTGCTTCAGGAGGAAGTTGTTGGCAGAGAGAGTGATTGGCATTGGAATGGGCTGCCCAGGGAGGTGGTGGAGTGGCCGTACCTGGAGGTGTTGAAGCCAAGCCTGGCTGGGGCACTTAGTGCCATGGTCTGGTTGGTTGGGCAGGGCTGGGTGCTAGGTTGGGCTGGCTGAGCTTGGAGGTCTCTTCCAACCTGGTTGATTCCATGCCTAGATGATCAAGGTCCCTTCCAACCTAAACCATTCTTTGGCTCTATGAGATGGCACATGACTTAATTCTTAATTCCACCCTCTCTGAATTCAACACTGAATCACAGAATCATAGGTTCTGTGGTGTCCTCATGGCCTCCAGAAGAGGCCCCACCTGCTCCTCAAACAAAGAGAAGCAGAAGGAAGGGAAGTACCTGGGAAAATAATGTCTGCTTCTTTCGCCTTAGGCTCATGCCGATTCCGGGTTTGCTTTTGAGTTTTACAAGGACTCCAAGGACCTGATCAATGCCATTAAGAGACATACATCTGGTTCCTTCGGCATCAATGTTGGAATTGCTCCTCCAGAGTCACCTGTGGGGGTGGACCTGGGCTTCACCTTGTCACTTGGCAAAGGATCGCTGAAGAACTTCACACAGTACACTGAGAAGGTAACAGAGAAAACCAGGTCAGTGATGTGGTGGCAGGATGAGAGGCAACAGCTTGGAATCAGAGAGGAGGACGTTGAGGTTGGGTGTTAGGAACAAGTTCTGCACCAGGGGGGTGGTGGAGCACTGGAACAGGTTGCCTGGGGATGCAGTTGAGGCCACATCCTTGAAGCTATTCAGAGTCAGGCTGAAGTGTGTCCTGGGCCACCTGATCAATGAGCCAGCACAAACGGGATGGGTCTCCACAAGGCCAAATGCCAGCTCCTGCACTTGGGCCACAACAATGCTACAGGCCTGGGGCAGTGCAGCTGGAGAGCTGCTGGCTGGAAGGGATCTGGGGGCTGGAACAGACAGGAGCTGAGTGTGAGCCAGCAGCGCACCCAGGGGGCACAGAAGGCCAAGGGCATCCTGGCTGGGATAAATAAATAAATACACAGCATGCTCAAAGTGAGGAGGGAGGAGTAGGAAATGTCAAGATGCTGATCAAAAGATCTGTCCTCAGGGAATGATCTCTACTAGCAGACAGATCTCCATCAGATTAATCTGAGCTGGCTTAGGACAGGAAAACAGGCTACTGTTCAGGGGAGGTTAAAACACCACACTGAAAAAAACCCCAAACAAGCAAAGAGCAACCAAACCAACCAAGAGCACCTGGCAATTGGCTGCATTTCTGGAGGTGGATTTCCATCCTGGGCTAGCTGTGAGGACCTCTTCCCAGTGTAACACCACCAGTGCTGTGCTGGTACTTCCCACGTTTACTGTGCCCCTCTCCACTCCTCCCGTGGCTGCTGACAGGGAACAAGAGAGGAGAATTACTTGGATGGTCTTCTGAGTTAAAATGTCCTTAGAAGCTGTTGGAAGTGGGCACCATCAGCGTGTTTGCTCTGCCCCTTGCCTGGGCTCACCTGATGTTTGGAGCTAAACGGTGAGCAATGACTGGAGGAAGCATTTTCAAGCCTTCTCCTGGCTGCACTGGAGCCTTCTCCTAGGCAATGGCTAATCTGAAAGAGGAGCTGGTGGTACAGCCAGAAAATTCTATCCCACACAAGCATCCCCTCACTGGTACATCCAGAACATTCTACCCTTCATCCCACCTGCACTCCTGGGTGCAGCTCTGCAGCCCCCAGCACAAGCAGGACATGGAAGTGTTGGAGCCAGTGCAGAGGAGGCCACCAAGATGCTGAGAGGGCTGCAGCAGCTCTGCTCTGAGCACAGGCTGAGAGAGTTGGGGCTCTGCAGCCTGGAGAAGAGAAGGCTTGGAGGAGACCTTGGAGTGCCCTTCCAGGATCTGAAAGGGGCTCCAGGAGGGCTGGGGAGGGACTATTGACAAGGTCTGGTAATGAGAGGAGGAGGAGGAACGGGTTTGAACTAGCAGAGGGGAGACTGAAAGTGGATGTTAGGGAAGGGTTCTTTGGAGTGAGGGTGGTGAGACACTGGCACAGGTTGCCCAGAGAGGCTGTGGCTGCTCCCTCCCTGGAGGTGTTCAAGGCCAGGTTGGATGAGGCCTTGGGCAACCTGTTCTAGTGGGAGGCCACTCCAAGGTCTTCTGGAAACCTTCTCTCCTCCAGGCTGCAGAGCCTCAATCCTTGTAGCCTGTCCTCAGAGCAGAGCTGCTGCAGCCCTCTCAGCATCTTAGTGGCCTCCTCTGGACTGGCTCCAACACTTCCATGTCCTTCTTGTGTTGGAGGCTGCAGAACTGCACTCTGTGCTGCAGTGACTTCCTTTCAACCTGGGCTTGCTCTCATGCTTTCAGCACACACTGACAGTCCCAGATTCATTCTCTCCTCAGCAAACCCAAGGGCTAGAAATGAGCTTTGCTTGCTTAAAACTGCTCCTGTCTTCACCTGCAGGACGTTGCCTTCATCAGAGGTGTGACCAAGGTGCAGACAGCCCGTTTCAAGATGAGAAGGGACAACGTTGCTTTGCATGAAGACATGCTGCTGTCCCTGCAGGAGCTGCCAGACACCTACAACTATGGCATGTATGCCAAATTCATCGACGACTACGGCACCCACTTCCTGACAGCTGGCACCATGGGAGGCATCTTTGAGTACATCCTTGTCATTAACAAGGAGGAAATGAGGAGAAAAGGTGAGGAAATGACAAGGTGTTAGAATCAGAGAATGGCTTAGGTTGGAAGGGAACTCAAAGA
>WAAF01018595.1:13515-32798 GCA_013400475.1 Tricholaema leucomelas
CAACCTGTGCCAGTGTCTCACCACCCTCAACCTGTGCCAGTGTCTCACCACCCTCAACCTGTGCCAGCGTCTCACCACCCTCACTCCAAAGAACCCTTTGCCCTCCAGGGCTGCAAACTCACCCAGAGTAAAGATTGCCCACTCACATTGCAGCCTCCTAAAGGGGAAGCTTTCAACATTCTATACATGGAACCAACCCATTGCACTTGGCACTGCCTCTGCCCCTTCCCTCTGCTTGCTGTCACAGCTGAAGACCAGAAGAGCCCTGCTAGCTCCAGTTCCCACCAAATCAGAGGGTATGAGGCTGAAGAAGCCATGCCTCTAAATCTCAGCTACAGAAAATAGCCACAGCAGGTCTCTGGAGTGCAGGAATAGACATCTGGAGTGCAGGAATAGCCATTTGGAGTGCAGGAATAGCCATTTGGAGTGCAGGAATAGACATCTGGAGTGCAGGAATAGCCATTTGGAGTGCAGGAATAGACATCTGGAGTGCAGGAATAGCCATTTCTGTTGAGACAATGTCTCAGCAGAATGAAAATCATTGGTTAAGGAGAGGTGTTAAAAATCTATAAGGTTTTTCCTTATAGTCCAGTTCTGGGCTCCTCAGTTCAAGAGAGATGTTGAGGTGCTGGAAGGTGTTTGGAGAAGGGCAGCAAGGCTGTGGAGGGGCCTGGAGCACAGCCCTGTGAGGAGAGGCTGAGGGAGCTGGGGGTGTGCAGCCTGCAGCAGAGGAGGCTCAGGGCAGAGCTCATTGCTGTCTGCAGCTCCCTGCAGGGAGGCTGTAGCCAGCTGGGGTTGGTCTCTTCTGCCAGGCAAACAGCAACAGAAGAAGGGGACACAGCCTCAAGCTGTGCCAGGGCAGGTCTAGGCTGGATGTTAGGAGGAAGTTGTTGGCAGAGAGAGTGATTGGCATTGGAATGGGCTGCCCAGGGAGGTGGTGGAGTGGCCGTGCCTGGAGGTGTTGAAGCCAAGCCTGGCTGGGGCACTTAGTGCCATGGTCTGGTTGGTTGGGCAGGGCTGGGTGCTAGGTTGGGCTGGCTGAGCTTGGAGCTCTCTTCCAGCCTGTCTGACTCTGTGATTCTATGATTCATATCTTTGCCAAGGAAGCCTGCATAACCAAATCTCAGCTGGATTTAGACAGATGCTGGTTTTGCCAGGACAAACTGGAACTGGGAGTTTTCTCTGGTTTTCCCCATTCTTGTTCAACTTTCTACATAGCTGAGAAAGTGCAGTGAAGCCTTTGCAAACAGTCCCTCTGCAGCCTTCTTGTAGACCCCCTTCAGGTACTGGAAGGCCTCTCGTTAGGTCTTCCTGGAGCCTTTTCTTCTCCAGGCTGAACACCTCCAGCTCCCTCAGCCTGTCCTTGCAGCAGAGGTGCTCCAACCTTCGGATCACTTTCAAGGACCCTCTCTGGACTCACTCCCTCAGGTCCACATCCTTCCCGTGTTGAGGGCTCCAGAGCTGGAGGCAGTGCTTCAGCTGAGGTCTGCCAAGAGCGGAGTGAAGCTGCAGAATCCCCTCTCAGCTACTTTTGATGCAGTCCAGCATGTGCTTTGCCTTCTGGGCTGCACCTGGGTGATTCTATGAGCTTCTATCAGCTCACACTGCCTGCTCACGTCCAGCTCCTTGTCCATCAGCACTCCCATGAGCTGGACTTAGAGCAACTAGGAACCCTTCCTTTTGAAACTGAAGTCACCTTCTGTGTTTAGACACCCAGGAACAGACCAGAGCTCACCAGTGCAGAGCTGCTTTTTTGCTGCCCAGAGCCAGCTCCAGCTTTCAGGCTGCAAGGGCTTGCATGGACGTGGTCAGGAGTGAAATCAATGCGCATGTCAGAAGCAGGTCCCTCGATGCTCTGCCATCAATATTGCTCATTACTTGTTTTTAAAATCGATTGTGATGGTTCTATTATTTAGCAGGAACCCAGCCTAATGCCTTCCCACATTAGGAGAACATTTATGGGAGAAGCATTATGCAGAGGAGTAAATCAGAAAGAGTCTTCATCTATTCTGATTAATTCCAACCGCGGCGGTAAATCTGAGCACTCCGCTAGCACAAATCACATCAGGGCGAGGGGGGAAAGAAAGCCAGCCCCCAAAAAACACCAACCCACAAGGATCAGAGCATAATATTTTCAGTGCCAACATTTTCTGTGGCCACCCTTTTGCAGGGATAAGCACTTTGCATTGCTCAAGCCCCCGCCCTTGGCTGCACCCACTAAGGCCGGTATTGACGGAGCCCGGCTGGGCGTAGTGCCGCGGCGGGAAGCGTGGCGGAGCGATTAACCAGGGTGCTCCTCCAGTGTGATTTTATGGCACTCCAACACCAAGAGAAGCCATCACTCATGGTGCTTTGGGTGAATGAACTTTACCCAATGTGTTTACAACTGTTGAACTGTCTAGTACAAGTAATTGAGTGCTACGCATTTAATCTTCCTCAAGGGCCCAGTTTTGCAAGGGGATGTAATTCCCCTTGAAGTCTGGAGCATGCTTCAGCTCTCGCCAGTTTGAATCTAGGATTCACAGAGCCTTGCTCAGGATGCTGAGTGCCTCTGCCAGTAGGGGCCCACCAAGCCAAGAAGAAGAACAAGTTCTTTACCGTGAGGGTGGTGGAACACTGGAACAGCTTGTCCAGAGAAGTGGCTGGGGCCCCATTCCTGGAGACACTCCAAGTGAGGCTAGAGAGGGCTCTGCGCAACCTGATCTTGGTGAGGATGTCCATGCTGACTGCAGAGGGGGTTGGACTGGATGACCTATGGAGGTCCCTTCCAATCCAGACCATTCTGTGATTCCATCATTCTGAGATTCTATGTTCTATCATTCTGTGAATCTGTGCTTCTATCTCCTGTGCTTCTGTCTCCTGTGCTTCTATCTCCTGTGATTCTGTGTTCTGTGCTTCTGTGCTTCTATCTCCTGTGATTCTATCTTCTGTGCTTCTGTGATTCTATCTCCTGTGATTCTATCATTCTGTGCTTCTATCTTCTGTGCTTCTATCTTCTGTGCTTCTGTGCTTCTATCTTCTGTGCTTCTGTGATTCTATCTCCTGTGATTCTATCTTCTGTGCTTCTGTGATTCTATCTCCTGTGATTCTATCATTCTGTGCTTCTATATTCTGTGCTTCTATACTCTGTGCTTCTACTTTGTGTGCTTCTGTGATTCTATCTCCTGTGATTCTACCTTCTGTGCTTCTATCTTCTGTGCTTCTGTGATTCTATATCCTGTGATTCTATGATTCTGTGACCCTATCTTCTGTGATTCTACCTTCTGTGACTCTATGATTCTGTGATTCTATGATTCTGTCATTCTATCTTCTGTGATTTTATGATTCTGTGATTCTCTCATTCTGTGATTCTATCTTCTGTGATTCTGTCACTCTATATTCTGATTCTATGGTTCTATCATTCTGTGACCCATGCCCTCAACTTGCTCCATTGTAGGGCATGTGAAAGGAAACAACTCCAGAGCTTATGGTGTTCCACTAGCAAGCCACAATCCTGCTCCCCACTGCTGGGTTGAGGCAGTCCCACAAAAAATGCTTGGCATTGGGGCTGGTCCAAGCAGGAGCTTTTAGACACTGTGCTTAGAGACATGGTTTAGTGGTGACCTAGCAGTGTTGGGTTAATGGTTAGACTTGATCAACATAAAGGCCTTTTCCAACCCAAACGATTCTGTGATTTAGTCTTTAGACCTTTAAGCCATGACACACAACTCCTGCTGACCTCTGTGCCTCCCTTTCAATACCATGGTATTGACTGTCAGGCTGCTTCGTAAAACACTGTAAGGTCTTCTGACAAGAAGAGCAATGTAAGAGTTACCTACTACTTACACCACCTGCAGTCACTGAAGTCAGTGGAGTTGTTAACTAGTAAAGAAGGCAGCCTGAGGTTTGCAGCAGGCTGAAGTGTGTAGGTAAACCCAGGCTGTGTGGAATACGCTCGTCGCTTACCTGTCTGAACCCACCTCATTAGCTCCCTTCCCCCCTCTGCAGTCACTGCATGGCTCTCCAGTTACATGTTTTCATGATGTATGTGGTGGTGCTGGCAGCAGCAGCCCTGCAGAAGGCAGCAAGCAGCAGCAGACCTTGCAGCACGCAGCAGGCAGACCTTGTGCAAGTCCCTGCCTGAAATCCTACTTAAGCCACAAATGCACAGGTCAGAGCCTGAGTTTAGGAAAACCAGTGAGGATCTACTGATTTCAGCTGCTGTTCCCAGCTGTTCCCTAACTATTCTGTAAAAAAAATTATCATAGAATCATAGAACCAACCAGGTGGGAAGAGACCTCCAAGCTCAGCCAGCCCAACCTAGCACCCAGCCCTGCCCAACCAACCAGACCATGGCACTAAGTGCCCCAGCCAGGATTGCCTTCAACACCTCCAGGCACGGCCACTCCACCACCTCCATGGGCAGCCCATTCCAATGCCAATCACTCTCTCTGACAACAACTTCCTCCTAACATCCAGCCTAGACCTCCCCTGGGCACAGCTTGAGGCTGTGTCCTCTTGTTCTGTTGCTGGCTGCCTGGCAGAAGAGCCCAACCCCACCTGGCTACAGCCTCCCTGCAGGTAGCTGCAGACAGCAATACAAGGAAACAGTTGCCTGAAGCCTCATGTTAAGTATTTTACTTAGTTCTAATACTTTCTAAGGCAGCAATTTTTATATTGAGGACAATTTTAGGTCTGCCCTGAGCCTCCTCTTCTGCAGGCTGCACACCCCCAGCTCCCTCAGCCTCTTCTCACAGGGCTGTGCTCCAGGCCCCTCACCAGCTTTGTCGCCCTCTTCTGGACACATTCAAGCACTTCAATATCTCTTCCCCTCCCTTCAGGTAGCTGCAGACAGCAATGCAAGGGAACAGTTGCCTGAAGCCTCATGTTAAGTATTTTACTCAGTTCTAATACTTTCTAAGGCAGCAACTTTTACACTGAGGACAATTCCCTACTCACCTCTTCTGCAGCAGGCCAACAGGCCCCACTAAAACACTGTCCTTTCCACTGTGAGGCTAAAGGCTGTCCTCTGCCCAGAAGGGCTCCTGACTTTGGGACAAACAGGCCATGCAAATCACCAAATATTTTCTGTAAAGACAGGGGAAAATAAAAACAAGCCAGAAAATAAATAGGGAAGTATTTTATAAACCATTTTCTTCAGTGATGAGGGAAAAAAAACCCAGCAGTGCAGAAAAAGAAACCCCTTCCCCTCCCTGTGAGTCACTGACCTCAGCCATTTCCTTCCTGTTCTGCAGATGTGAGTGCTGAAGAGATAAGTGTCTGCTTCGGCCTGTCGCTCGGCATTTCATCCTCGGTGAAAGAGATAAGTCTGGGACCATCTGTGTCAGGCTCCTTCTGCAAGAAGGATAAGCTCCTGCAAAAGGGTATGGCAGCAGGGCAGGTGGCTCTTCATGTACCCTGGGGGCTTCTTTGGGTCACTTGGGCATGCAGTTCCAAGTAGGGTGATGGAAGGGTATGAAGAAGGCAGCTCTGGCGCCACTGCAGCTGTGGCTCAGGCTTAGTTGGGGGGGTCCAAGTCTCCAGGCACACTAATTGCTCTTGAGAGAGTAGGAATTAAGGTAGCAATGCCTAGATGAGAAGCACAGGTCAACAGAGGCAGTGGGGCAGCTGGCAAAGAGAAAGGCAACATGGTCACTACTAAAGAAGTTAAAACCAACTACAAGAAGCACTCAAAGGGGCTGGGAAGCCCCAGTAAGTAAACCACTTCACCAGTTACAGGCTGTGTGATCTACTGCCCACATGCCAACTAGAAAGCAAAGCTCAGAGGCATGCAGGCTCTTCAGGTCTCACCACCTCAGAGCATCTGGGGATGCTCTACTCAGCACTGTTTAGGGGGGCTTGTGGTGACAGGACAAGGGGCAATGGTTTGAGCTGGAGCAGTGGAGATTTAGGCTGGACATAAAGCAGAAGTTCTTGCCAATGAGAGTGGGCAAAAAACACAGACTCACAGAACGTCAGGGGCTGGGAGGGACCTCCAAAGCTCATCCAGTCCAACCCCTCTGCCAGAGCAGGATCAGCCAGAGCAGATCACACAGGAACACAGCCAGGCACAGACCTTGAATATCTCAGGAGAAGGAGACTTCACAACCCCCCTGGGCAGCCTGTTCCAGGGCTCTGTCACCCTCACAAGGAAAAAATTCTTCCTCATGGTCAAATGAAACTTCCCATGGCTCAGCTTCCACCCAGTGCCCCTTGTCCTGGAACAAGCTGCCCAGGGATGCAGTTGAGGCCTCATCCCTGGAGACATTCAAGGTGAAACTTGCTGTGGCCCTAGGCAGCCTGATCTAGTTGGAGGTGTCCCTGCCGCCTGCAGAGGGGTTGGACAAGCTGTCCTTTGAGGGTGCCTTCCAACCCAGTGCAACTCCTAAACCTTGTGACAAGGTGGCAGGGGATGCCAAGCTGCCCTGGATTTCAGGAGGCATCCTCAGTGCTGCTGTCAGCCCTTTGCACCACTGAGCTCACCTCCATCAAGGTGAGGTTGGGCAGGAAGAAACTGAATGGAATTCAGTATAGGCCAGTGCAGAGTCTGGCACCTGGGAAAGAACAACCCCAGGGAGCACAGGCTGGGGACTGAGCTGTTGGAAGGCAGCAAAGGGGAAAAGGATCTGGGGGTCCTGGTGGGTGGGAGGGTGCCCAAGAGCCAGCAGTGTGCTCTGGTGGCCAGCAGGGGCAATGCCATTCTGGAGTGGATTTGAAGGGCTGTGGTGAGTAGGTCGAGAGAGGCTCTCCTGTCGCTCTACTCTGCCATGCTGAGTCCACATCTGGAGTGCTGTGTCCAGTTCTGTGCCCCCCAGTTCAAGAGGGACACAGAACTGCTGGAGAGAGTCCAGCACAGAGCCACAGAGATGCTGAAGGGAATGGAGCAGCTCTGTTAGGAGGAGAGCCTGAGGGAGCTGGGGCTGGGAGCTTGGAGAAGAGGAGCCTGAGAGGTGACCTCAGCAGTGGTTATCAATGTGTGCAGGTGAGTGCCAGGAGGCTGGAGCCAGGCTCTGCTGGGTGATGCCAGTGCCAGCACAAGGGGCACTGGGTGCAAGCTGAGCCATGGGAAGTTTTGTTTAAACGTGAGGAAGAATTTCTTCCCTGTGAGGCTGCCAGAGCCCTGGCACAGGCTGCCCAGGGGGGCTGTGGAGTCTCCCTCTCTGCAGACAGTCAAACCCTGCCTGGATGTGTTCCTGTGTGATCTGCTCTGGGCGATGCTGCTCTGGCAGAGGGGTTGGACTGGGTGAGCTTGGGAGGTCCCTCCCAGCCCCTGACGTTCTGTGAGTCTGTGGTCCTGTGGTTAAGCAGTTTCTAGTGCAGGTGTGGAAATGGCAATTAACTAACAGGGCTGTGATTGCACTTCTCAGATGAGCAGAGCCACAGTGCCTTAGTGGAAGACGTCATTCCCCGGGTCAGAGGTGGAGATACCAGCTACAGTGGAGGGCTCTTAAGCAGCTGGGATAGCAACCTGTACCGTGGCTGGGGAAGGTCATTAAAATACAATCCTGCTGTTATTGATTTTGAGGTAAGGCTTCTCTGCAGCTGAAGAAACTCTGCCTCTGCAAGGAATGAAAGTGTAGTGGAGCAGATCATTCCCTACTTTCATTGTGATCCCATCACAGAACAAGATTAAATGTAATGGGCCACTGAGCTGCTAACCTCCTCCTCACTGCACAATGGGAGTGCATCTCCCACTGACTGCAGCCACGGGGAGACAGACAAGGAGCCTGACGCCGGATTAGTGCCGAGTTAAGTTTGTGATGTGTCCCCAGACAGCTTCCCCAGGAATGGCTCTCCGGAGCTGCATTCATCCCTGTGATTCTTCTCCATGCTGTCCACCCTCCTGTATCCTTGGGGGACTCACAAAGGGCTGGGAGGATGGAGTGTTGCCCCCCCAGCAGAGGCACTGCACAGACCCCCCCAGGACCCACAGGCTGTTCACCTGCCTCAGAGCTGCAGTGGCTATGCCTCCGGTGGCTGTGCACAGCTGGAGTGCTTCCAGGAGGTTTCAGAGCAGGGAGCTCCTGGCTGCTTGGTCAGGTGGGTCCTGAGGTGGGTTCTTCCTCCATGCCTGAGAAAGAGGGTCCATGGTCATAAACATCACCAGCCTCTACTCCTCCCTTTTGTTTGATCAGATGCCTTACAAAACAAAGCTTACTGGACTCTGAAGCCACAGGGCTGCAGAGATGGGGAGCAGATGAGTGCACATGGGGCGGATGAAAATCATAGAATCACAGAATCAGTCAGGGCTGGAAGGGACCACAAGGATCAGCCACTTCCAGCCCCTCTACCATGCCCAGGGACACCCTACCCTAGAGCAGGCTGCCCACAGCCTCATCCAGCCTGGCCTTAGACACCTCCAGGCATGGAGCCTCAACCTGGGCAACCCATTCCAGGCTCTCACCACTCTGATGGTGACGAGACAAGAGCAATCCTGCAAGCCAATATCCCAGGGTGAGAGATCACAGAGATGTAAGGAGCTGAGCACACCTCCTTGGTTCTGCCCTGAGATGCTACTATTGACAGTATGCTCCAGGAAGGCTGTGGGGTGTAGGGCGAGGACCCTGGGCACAGCAGGGACATGCTGCTGCTTCCATGTCTCTCATCTCCACTTGAAAGCAGCCCCACTCCTGGCTCTGGGAAGAGGGTGAGAGAGGAGGGAATGGAATCAGGAATTATCTGCATTATTGGCAGGGCAAGAGAGACTCTGCAAACCCTCCTGGGCATCACCCAGCAGCAGAGAGCCCTGATAACGCTGGAAGCACTTTCAGTTCCTGCTGCAGGTTATTGACTTCTCTGCACAAGTTCCCATCAACCCTGGGCAAGCCTCGTTGCTGTTTTCCAGTAAGCCAGGAGCTGACCTCTCTGTCGGCCGCTCAGCGGTCGCTGTGCAATCACCGCTGCCAATAAGCGCTCACGTCTGCTCCAGCAGCTCTTATCTGCAGCTCCCTCTCCTTTGATAAACAGGCTTGTGCAAATTTGCCCAACAGCTCTTCCCAAAACCCCCCTGAGCCTCCCCACACAGCGCTCTCAGCCTGCCTTGTGCAATGAGATGATGCCCAGGTCTTCTCCAGGACTGCTTTCCCAACCAGGACGTGCAGCATTCGCAAAGGCACAGGGAGGGGCAGATGCAAATAGGTGTCCTTGGACCCACCCTGAGCTTTCAGCTTGAAGATCCCATTGAATATTAACAGCCAGTTGCACAGGCTGTAATTCCCATTGCCCAAGTTGCGATCCCAGTGGCCCAAGCTGTAATCCCAGTGGCCCAAGGTGCAATCCCAGTGGCCCAAGTTGCAGTCCCAGCTGCCCAGCCTGGGCTATTTTCACTAATCAGTATATGGGAAGTGGATTTCACTACTGGAAATGCTTTGAGCACTTCATGGTCTTAAAGCTGGAGATGGCTCAGCATTATTTCACTCTACCAGAAGGTAAAATCCTCCATGCTCAGCACTTATGCTTCATAGTCTGGTGACCATTACTGGGAGGCTGGCATTAAGTTTTAAGGATATTCACTGCCCAAAGCTCTTACCAGAACCTAGTTTGGTTTAAAAGGGCAAGATGAATGATCCTTGAGGTCCCTTCCAACCTAAACCACTCTGTGATTCTATGTCCAGAGAAGCCAATCCCACACAACGCTCTGAGCAAAGGAAGGTTTTGCAGGGGTGGTCTCACTGCAGCCCCTCAGCCATGGTAACACATCTGCATGGGGAAAGGAAGAGCTGGCAAGGAAATGACCTTTTCTCCCCCTCTGAGCCCCAGGTTGATGTAGCAATGCCACAGCTCCAGGAGCATGGCATGGTAGCACCTCAGTTGATGCCCAGCTGAAATTGCCCCTGTGCTGCTCTTCTCCACCCTACACAGCTGCAGCCCATCCACGAACTCGTCCGCAGGAGCAACCTCGGCAGCGTGGAAACCAAATGGCGCAACCTGAAACGAGCCCTGGAGGAGTACTTGTTGGAGTTCAACCCCTGCCGCTGCAGGCACTGCCAGAACAACGGTGAAGCCTTGCTGGTGGGCAGCACCTGCTCCTGCCAGTGCCAGCCAGGCTCCAGCGGCCCTGCCTGCGAGCAGACTCAACGCAGAGGTAGGACCCCAGCAGGCAGCCGCAGCGCAAAGGGTGAAAGGCAGCAGAGAATCACTGAATGGGAGCGGTTGGAAGGGACCTCTGGAGATCATGGAATCAACCAGGTTGGAGATGACCTCCAAGGTCAGCCAGCCCAACCTAGCACCCAGCCCTGGCCAAACAACCAGACCATGGCACTAAGTGCCCCAGCCAGGCTTGGCTTCAACACCTCCAGGCACAGCCACTCCACCACCTCCCTGGGCAGCCCATTCCAATGCCAATCACTCTCTCTGACAACAACTTCCTCCTAACATCCAGCCTAGACCTGCCCTGGCACAGCTCCAGACTCTGTCCCCTTGTTCTGTTGCTGGCTGCCTGGCAGCAGAGCCCAACCTCACCTTCAGGCAGCTGCAGACAGCAATGAGCTCTGCTCTGAGCCTCCTCTTCTGCAGGCTGCACACCCCCAGCTCCCTCAGCCTCTCCTCACAGGGCTGTGCTCCAGGCCCCTCCCAGCTTTGTTGCCCAGTCCATCCTCCTCTTACCAGAGCAGGGCCACCTAGGGCAGGTTGCACAGGATGGTGTCCAGGTGGGTTGTGAGTGATTCTAGAGACAGACTCCACCACCTCTGCCAGGCTGAACTCCAAGCCCTCAGTTGTGTGCTCGTAACTCGTCGCTCGTAAACTGTGTGCTCATAGGGTCTCACCACTGGAAAATCAAAGCTGTGGTGAGAGTGAACGTTGGAGCAGAGCTGGGTGGAGGGTTAATGAAGCTGAACTCCAAGGCACTGTTTTCAGTGACTGCACAGTAGGTTTCTTTTAAAATCTCATGTCCTTCGAGGTGCCTCCAAGTCCAAGGAATCTGCCTTAGATGTGGAGGTTGGAAAGCTGAGGACCTGCCCCAAAAGTAGCCCCCCCAACCCCTGTACTCCCTGCTTTTTGCAGTGGTGGGGATAGACACACTTCCAGCTCGTGGTTGAGTCCTAGTCTTCATTTCCTAGTTGCAGAAATGAGTGAAGACCAAAGCCATGCTTCCTTTAACAGCAGCAGGCTGCAGGAGAAGGGAGACCCAGCCTTCCAGGCAGCCTTCCAGGCAGAGCACACACATCCATCTGTGCTGTCTGGATTAATGAAGTGTCCAAGGCAGGCATGAGGGCCAGCCGAGTAAATAAAAGGCAACAGCAAATGACAGCCATCAAGCACTCCCATCCCTCAGGAGCACTGCCATAATCCATAGCATTGAACACTCTTTGACAACTCAGTCTGCACTGTAATGAAAAAGCCTCCAAGTCATCAAAGGGACAGGCAGACTTCTCAAACCACCTCTGTGAAGACAGGGCACTTTGGTCCCTCTGCCTTGGCCAGAGGTGAGAAAGTTGGTGCACAGAGAGCTGCCCTGTGGGAAAGGAAAGCCAAGCTGCAGCCTGTCATATGAGCAGGGAGACACAAAAACCTCACCCTGATGTGCAGCTCTGGAGCCCCCAGCGCAAGCAGGACACGGAACTGTTGGAGCCAGTCCAAAGAGGGTCACCAAGATGCTGAGAGCTGCAGCAGCTCTGCTCTGAGCACAGGCTGAGAGAGTTGGGGCTGTGCAGCCTGCAGAAGAGAAGGCTTGGAGGAGACCTTGGAATGGCCTTGCAGGATCTGAAAGGGGCTCCAGGAAGGCTGTGGAGGGACTATTGACAAGGTCTGGTACTGACAGGATGAAGAGGAATGGGTTTGGAGTGGCAAAGGGGAGATTCAAACCAGGTATTAGGAAGTTCTTGACAGTGACAGTGGTGAGACACTGTCACAGGCTGCCCAGGGATCTTTGCTCACATTGGGTGCTTCTCTGCTCCACAGCCTCCCTGGAGGTGTTCAAGGCCAGGTTGGGTGAGGTCTTGAGCAACCTATTCTAGTGGGAGGTGTCCCTGCCTGTGGCAGGGGGTTGGAACTGGCTGAGCCCTGAGGTCCCTTCCAACCTAATTGATTCTCTGATTCTATGACTGTGTGCAACCAGTTCTGCATATCACTTAACTAAGACTTCCATGTTCCAGCACACTTGTTCCTAATTCCCTCCTGAAGGGAGGCTGTAGCCAGGTGTGGTTGGGCTCTGCTGCCAGTCACACAGCGACAGAACAAGGGGACACAGTCTGGAGTTGTGCCAGAGGAGGTCTAGGCTGGATGATAGGAGGAAGTTGTTGGCAGAGAGAGTGATTGGCATTGGAATGGGCTGCCCAGGGAGGTGGTGGAGTGGCTGTGCCTGGAGGTGTTGAAGCCAAGCCTGGCTGGGGCACTTAGTGCCATGGTCTGGTTGGTTGGGCAGGGCTGGGTGCTAGGTTGGGCTGGATGGGCTTGGAAGTCTCTTCCAACCTGGTTGATTCTATGACTGTCTGATTGTTGCATTGTTCTCTGTCTTGTCTGGATCCATTTTGAGCAGGATGCAGCCATCACAATGAGACACTTCCAGTGGGGCCACCACTGGAGGTTATCACTGGGCAGGGCTGTGGCAAACACAGGTGACACTGAGGTCATAGAATCAACCAGGTTGGAAGAGACCTGCAGGATCACCCAGACCAACCTAGCACCCAGCCCTATCCAGTCAGCTAGACCATGGCACTAAGTGCCTCAGCCAGTCAGAGCACTCTATGCCCTGGGGAGCACTCCGGACACAGGAACTTCCCTTTGCCCTCTCTTCTGCATGTGTTTACAGGTGCTGCGATAGATGGGCACTGGAGCTGCTGGGCCCCGTGGAGCCCCTGCCAGGCAGGCACGGCGCGGCGCAGCCGGCACTGCGACAACCCTGCCCCGCAGGGCGGAGGGAAGCCCTGCCTGGGCAGGGACCTGCAGAGCAAAGCCTGCTGAACGGCCCCCGGCAGCATCGCTCCCGCGGCTCCGCGGCCAGCAGCGGCGTGGACTCGGGGCTGGGCTACAGATACCCTGAGCGCAGCCCTGCAGGCCGGGGAGAGGTAACTGGGGAGGCTTGCCCGGGCAAACACATGGCATCACGGAAGGGTGGGGGCCGCAGGGGACAGCTGGGGGTCACCAGGTCCAGCTCCCCTGCCAGAGCGGGGAACAGGCTGGGTGTGCTGCACTCATCCCAGCCCCAGAGCAGCTGACTCCATCCACACCTGGCTGCCCCCCTCGGACCCCACCGGCATGCAGTGACACAGGAGACAACAGAGAGGCCACAGGGGTGGCTTTGCTGCTGAGTGACTGTGGAGCTATCCTGGGCCATGAAATAAAGTTCCTGAAGCTGTTTACAGAAGGGAGCTCAACTCACAGGAATTTGTACATTTGCCTTTGGAAACTGCATCAGAAGCTCAAGATCTCTGCACTTCGATGCAGTTGGTGCTGACTACACAGGCACCAGGAAACTTCTGCGGGCTGGCACTGCCAGGACTGGACAGAAACCCAACTGTATGCTGAGCTGCACCAAAAGAAGCAGGGCCAGCAGGTCAAGGGAGGGCCTTCTGGCCTTCTCCTCTGCTCTTCTAAGGCTCCACCTGCAGTACTGCATCCAGCTCTGCTGCCCCTAACACAAGAAAGACAGGCACCTGTTGGACAGAGTCCAAAGGAGGGCCACAAAGATGGCCAGAGGGCTGCAGCACCTCTCCTCTGAGGACAGCTGGAGGTCTGTTTAGCCTGGAGAAGGCTCTGGGGAGAATTCACAGCATCCTTCTGGTCCCTGAAAAGGGCCCACAGGAAAGCTGGAGAGGGACTGTTTCCAGAGACCTGCCATGCTAGGATGAGGGGCAGTGGCTTGAAATTAGAGAAGAGCAGATTTAGGTTGGGTGGGGAACAAATTCTGCACCACAAAGGTGGTGAGACGCTGGAACAGGTTGCCCAGGGATGTGATATGCAACAGTGACAGGCAGTGACAGGACTGGGGGAGATGGAGCGAAGCTGGAGGTGGGGAGGTTCAGAGTGGAGGTGAGGAGGAAGTTGTTCAGCATGGGAGTGATGAGAGCCTGGAATGGGTTGCTCAGGGGGGTGGTTGAGGCTCCATGCCTGGAGGTGTTTAAGGCCAGGCTGGCTGAGGCTGTGGGCAGCCTGCTCTAGGGTAGGGTGTCCCTGGGCATGGCAGGGGGGTTGGAACTGGCTGATCCTTGTGGTCCCTTCCAGCCCTGACTGATTCTGTGATTCTGTGACGAATGCTTCACCCCTGGAAGTATTTAAGGCCAGGCTGGATGAGGCTCTGAGCACCCTGGTCTAGAGAGTTGGGACTAGAAGATCTTTAAGGCCCCTTCCAACTCGAGCCATTCTACGATTCCACTCCTCGCAGCTAAGCCACGTGGTGGTCTGCACAGGAGGATGCTTAAGCTTAAAGGTGCTGAAGCACTGTTGCAAGCTGTGAACCCCAAGTGAGGAAGAATCTGGACTGAGCAAAACGACAAAGGGAGAGGCTGGAGCGCAGCCACTCAGCGACTCCTCCTTAGGATGGGTGATGGATCGACTGCTCGCACGCAGGCATTTCATCTCCCGGGCACCCAGAGCTGCAGAGGATGCTAACAGGCTGCTTGATTTAAGAGGCTTTTTTGGGATGTAAGCTGTAAATCTCTGCAGAAGAATACACTGAGCACTGAACTGCATCCAGAGACCGCAGCCAGAGCCTGCAGCTCCCTCTTCTTAATGAACTGCCACCGAAATCTGGGGTGCAGGGAAGGCATCTGGCACAGAGGAAAAACCCAAACCAGCCTGCAAGCCCAGAAAGGAATGAGGCTCTATGAAAAGCAACAAAGCCCCAGAGCACAAAGCAGCACTTCTGCCTGTGTAGGAATGAAAGAGGGAGCAGAAAGGGATTGTGGTTTAGGGAAAGAAATTGCTCAGCTTTAGCTCTGCCTCTTGGAAACAGTTGGAGGTTTTTTCCCCACCAGCCTGTTGGTGGTGATTTAGAGCCTCACACTTAGCTGAGGTAAATCAGTGTCACTCTTCTGCTGCAGCTGATTTATGCTACCTGAAGATCTGCTCCCATCTTTTCTGGGGTGCAGATGTTTGCCAAAGGACCATTTGTTTCACTGCTGCTCTCAAAATGAAACCACAGGCAGGCTCCTGCTGGGCTAAGTAAGAAACCCAGCAGCCCCAAGCGACCCCCAACACCGAGAGGCAACTGCTCTATGGAAACCTCTGTGATGAGTCACAGAATCAGAGAACCTTAGAAGCTAGAAGGGACCTCCAGAGATCATCCAGTCCAACCTCCCTGCCAAGGCAGCATCCCCTAGGGTAGCTCACACAGGAGTGCATCCAGGTGGCTTTGGAAAGTCTCCAGAGAAGGAGACTCCACAACCTCTCTGGGCAGCCTGCTCCAGGGCTCTGGCACCCTCACACCAAAGAACTTTCTCCTCCTGTGGGGCTGAAACCCTCTCTGCTCCAGTTTGTAGCTGCTGCTCCTTGGCTTATTGCTGCTGAGCACCAAAAAGAGCTTGGCCCCAGGCACTGACCCCCACCCCTCAGACATCTGTACACATTGCTCAGATCTCCTCTCAGCCTTCTCCTCTGCAGCCTAAACAGCCCCAAGGGCTCTCAGCCTCTCTCCACAGGGGAGATGCTCGAGTCCCCAAGTCATCCTCCTGGCTCTCTGCTGGACTCTTTCTGGCAGGTCTCTGTCTCTCCTGAACCGAGGGAGCCCAAAACTGGACAGAGTATTGCAGGTGTGGTCTCAGCAGGGCAGAGGGAGAGCAGAACCTCCCTAGACCTCTACAGACTAAACAGCCCCAGGTTTGAGTGACCAAGCCGAGGTCCTTTGGCCAGCTTTCCTTTGGCAGGTAAAGCTGGTGTCTGCCCAAAGAGAATTTGCTCCCAGGGGCTTGAATCTGATGTCTTCTATGTTGGGAAAATGCAGCAGTATGAAGCAGCCACATATTGATATGGTTTAGGCACCCCAAAGGAAATGTAAACTGTAGGCTCAAAACAAGCCTCTCTTCAATGGCTTTATCAGTAGAGTTTGGTGTTGGGCTGGCAGGTCATGGGACCATGGAAACATTTAGCTTGGACTCACAGTCACAGAATGCTACAGGTTGGAAGGGACCTCCAGAGAGTATAGAATCACAGAATCAACCAGGTTGGAAGAGAGCTCCAAGCTCAGCCAGCCCAACCTAGCACCCAGCCCTGCCCAACCAACCAGACCATGGCACTAAGTGCCCCAGCCAGGCTTGGCTTCAACACCTCCAGGCACAGCCACTCCACCACCTCCCTGGGCAGCCCATTCCAATGCCAATCACTCTCTCTGACAACAACTTCCTCATCACATCCAGCCTAGACCTGCCCTGACACAGCTTGAGGCTGTGTCCCCTTCTTCTGTTGCTGGCTGCCTGGCAGCAGAGCCCAACCCCACCTGGCTACAGCCTCCCTGCAGGGAGCTGCAGACAGCAATGAGCTCTGCCCTGAGCCTCCTCTTCTGCAGGCTGCACACCCCCAGCTCCCTCAGCCTCTCCTCACAGGGCTGTGCTCCAGGCCCCTCCCCAGCCTTGCTGCCCTTCTCTCAACACCTTCCAGCACCTCAACATCTCTCTGCAATGGAGAAGCCCAGAACTGGACACAGCACTCAAGGGGTGGCCTGAGCAGTGCTGAGCACAGGGGCAGAAGAACCTCCCTTGTCCTGCTGCCCACACTGCTCCTGAGCCAGCCCAGGATGCCATTGGCTCTGCTGCCCACCTGGGCACTGCTGCCTCATCTTCAGTTCCTCTCTACCAGCACCTCCAGGTCCCTCTCTGCCTGGCTGCTCTCAGCCACTCTGTCCCCAGCCTCTAGTGCTGCTTGGGGTTGTTGTGGCCAAACTGTAAAACCCTGCACTTGGTCTTGTTAAATCTCATCCTATTGGCCAGGTCCCTCTGCAGGACTATCCTTCCCTCCAACAGCTCCACATCTGCTCCTAGCTTGGTGTCTACAAACTTCACCCTTAAACTGTATCCCCAAATGAGTTCTAAAAGACATCCAGGGTCAGTGACTCCACCACCTCCCTGGGCAGCTCATTCCAGTGCCTGACCACTCTTGCTGGGAAAAAAATTCTTCCTATTGTCCAGTCTAAACCCACCCAGTTGCAGTTTGAGGCCATTGCCTCTTGTTCTATGGCTATTTACCTGGCAGAAGAGCCCAGCAGCAGCCTCTCCACAACCTCCTTTCAGGTAGCTGCAGACAGCAAAGAGTTCTGCCCTCAGTCTCCTCTGTTGCACACTAACCATGCTCAGCTCCCTCAGTCTCTCCTCATCAGATTTATTTTCCAGGCTCCCAGCTTTGTTGCTCTCCTCTGCACTCAATTCCAGCACCTCCACATCCTTCCTGTAATCAGGAGCCTGGAAGGTCTGGGGAAAAAAATAGGGGGAAAAGGAAGATTATGAGCAATTAGACATTGCCATTGTCAGTCAAAGAAGCTGACAGAGCTTGTGCTGAAGTGGCCTGCATGGGAGCTGTTCTAGACAAGATAGGTGAGCAAAAAAGGATGTTCTGCACTCAAACTAAACGCTGAGAGGCTATAATCAAACACTGCACTTCCACCCTGGCTGCAGGGAATGGCTTTCCCCCCTCTTGCACACTGGCATACATTTGATACAGTTATTTGCCCTGTATATTTCTGGTGGCATATCTCCCAGGAGACCTTGTTCACCTGACTCAGAAGCAGGTGATGGATGTGCAGTGCTCTGGCTATCACAATCAGATGTTTTTATGGGTACAGGCAAAATGGGTTATTAACAAAGGAAGGGCAGAGAGGAACCAGGAGGCAAAAGGAAAGAGCAAATGATGGATGACAACATACCTGAGGTTGCAAGGTGCAGGCTCCAGATAAGCCAGCTAACAGGAGAGCAGACAAGGCTCACAGGATGTCAGGGGTTGGAAGGGATCCAAGGAGATCATCCAGTCCAACCCCCCTGCCACAGCAGGACAATCCCATCTAACACAGATCACACAGGAACACATCTAGACAGGCCTGGGAAGGCTCCAGAGAAGGAGACTCCACAACCTCTCTGGGCAGCCTGCTCCAGGGCTCTGGCACCCTCACACCAAAGAACTTTCTCCTCCTGTGGGGCTGAAACCTTCTCTGCTCCAGTTTGTAGCTGTTGCTCCTTGGCTTATTGCTGCTGAGCACCAAAAAGAGCTTGGCCCCAGGCACTGACCCCCACCCCTCAGACATCTGTACACATTGCTCAGATCTCCTCTCAGCCTTCTCCTCTCCAGCCTGAACAGCCTCAGGGCTCTTGGTCTCTCGCCACAGGGAAGATGCTCAAGGCCCCCACTCACCCTCGTAGCTCTCCGCTGGACTCTCTCCATCAGGTCTCTGTCTTTGCTGAACTGGGGAGCCCCAAACTGGACACAGTGCTCCAGGTGTGGTCCTACCAGGGCAGAGTAGAGGGGCAGGAGAGCCTCCCCAGAGCTGCTGGCCACTCTTTTCTTGCTGAGCCATGGACTCACTTGGCCACTAGGGCACCTCTTTAAGAAGCTCTGAGGACTGTCACACACCACATCAGCAGTAACCTCTGTACCCATGACCCAGAATGCAACTTCCCCTCACCCACAAGACATCCCAGCTACACAGTGGGCAACAGAAGTATCTTGCACTGGCAGCTCAGCTCTGAGCCCATAATGAGTGCAGAGCACTCTTACACATGCAATGTGCTCCTCCTTGCTTAAGGCTGTGACAGGAACCTTGTCAATGAGGGGTGGAGGCAGTGCCAGAACTACAACTGACTGCATGTTCCATTGCCCAAACGTCAGCCTGAGCCATTCCTACAAGAACCACATTTAGCTCTCATTTGAGGCATAGAGGAGCTGCCATGTGAACCCCAGGAGGGGCTGATTTCCCTGTGAGGGTCACAGAGCACTGGAACAGGCTGTCCAAGGGGGTCATGGAGCCTCCCCTCTGGAGAGAGTCAAGAACTGTCTGGATGTGTTCCTGTGTGATCTGCTCTGGGGGATCCTGCTCTAGCAGGGCACCTGTTCCTTCCAGATGTGACAAACAGAGCCCTGCAGAGGGACCTGGCCAGGCTGGATGGGTGGGCAGAGGCAACAGGATGAGATTGAACAAGGCCAAGATCAGGGATCTACACTTGGGCCACAACAACCCCAAGAAGCACCACAGGCTGGGGACAGAGTGGCTGAGAACAGTCAGGGAGAGAGGGAGCTGGGGGTGCTGGGAGAGAGGAACTGAAGATGAGGCAGCAGTGCCCAGGTGGGCAGCAGAGCCAATGGCATCCTGGGCTGGCTCAGGAGCAGTGTGGGCAGCAGGACAAGGGAGGTTCTTCTGCCCCTGTGCTCAGCACTGCTCAGGACAC
>WAAF01018595.1:43868-58817 GCA_013400475.1 Tricholaema leucomelas
AGAGGGGAGAGAGGAGAGAGGAGAGAGGAGAGAGGAGAGAGGAGAGGACTACACTTAAAAAAAAATGAATTAATTACCTGGACACAAAGAAACGAAGGAGAAACTAAGAACGACTTAAAAAAATAAACAGAGCAACATAGAAGAAAAACCAAAGCATGAATGACCTGAAAGAGAAGCGGCAGAAGGAAAGGCAGCGCAGATTACTTGTGCCAAGCTCCCCGTGTCCCTCCGCCCTCCCCTCCCTCCCCACTCCCATCTCGTTTCTCCGCGGAGGCCACAGAAGAGGCAGCGGAACCCTGCTGACCTCGCAGGAAGGCGATGCCGTTGCCGCGGCAGGGAGCGCAGCGGCAGGAGCTGGTCTCCAGCAGAAACTCGTCGAGAGCCCGGCGGAGGTTTGCCTTCATCGCGACGGCGTTAGCGAAGTCTGCAGGAGTCACCAGCTCGTACAGGGGCTCTGCCTACAGGGAGGGAAGGAGCTGTGGTTCATGCCCAAGTTTAGAGAGGGGAGAGCACCGCAGGGCTCAGGGGTGGCACAGCTGGAGAGGGAAGTGGAGGCTTTGTGGCACAGGCTCCAAGCTTCCCATCGGTATTTCCTCATGAGCAGTATGACAGGTCAGGAATCACAGACTCAACCAGGTAGGAACCAGACAGTGGCACTAAGTGCCCCAGCCAGGCTTGGCTTCAACACCTCCAGGCACGGCCACTCCACCACCTCCCTGGGCAGCCCATTCCAATGCCAATCACTCTCTCTGCCAACAACTTCCTCCTAACATCCAGCCTAGGCCTCCCCTGGCACAGCTTGAGGCTGTGTCCCCTTCTTCTGTTGCTGGGTGTCTGGCAGAAGACACCAACCCCACCTGGCTACAGCCTCCCTGCAGGTAGTTGTTCAATCCAAGCCTGGCTGGGGCACTCAGCACCATGGTCTGGTTGATTGGCCAGGGCTGGGTGCCAGGTTGGGCTGGATGAGCTTGGAGGTCTCTTCCAAGCCAGCTGATCCTATGATTTATTTCCAGCCCCTCCAGCACAAGGGAAAGTGTGGTTTCAACACTGCCAGTGGGGCAGCACTGGCATGTGCCACCAGAGCACCCACCCCAAACTGCCATCCCTGCTCTGCAGATGCCTGCCACGAAGGCCACAGCAAGGCAGAGAGCATGAACCACCATCCTGCTGCTACCACGGGCTCAGGCTAGAAGAAATAGAATGCTTCAATAAAGAAAGTGCTCATTTCCTGCAGCTCCACATCCACTCTTCCATCAATTATCTGTGATCCATACTTTGCTTTCTGAAGTCAGATCATACAAATGAGGAAACACACCGAAAGTGACCTGCCAAGTCCCTTCAGCAGATGATTTATGAACTGATTTGCTTTAGTTTTCCCTATCTAAGCATTCTTGTGCTGACATTTAGTCACACTCTGCTGGTACTTCTGATCTTCAAGCCCCACAGGGATATTGGTATGGAAATGAAGGATTATAGATAGCAAATCCAAATTACATCTGCCTGAGGTTTTTCACTGGGCAGCCTGGTCACTGATGCCAGGCAAGACAAAGGACATTGCAAGTTCCTGGGGGAGAATTTTCTGTCTGTGGGATATGGTCTGGAGAGTTGCTGTTTCTGTTGACTCCTGCCCACAGACCACATTTCTGGAGGGTCAATCCACTGCAGGCTCTGCTTGTGTTTCACAGAAAGGTCTGGGTTGGAAAGGACCTCCAAGTGTCACCCAGCCCAAGCCCCTCTGTAGCCAGCAGGGACACCCTCCACTAAACCAGGTTGTCCAGAGCCCTGTTGAGCCTCATCTTGAACTATCTACAGGGATGGGGTTTCAGCTAGTCCCCTGGGCAACCTGCTCCAGTGCTCCATCACCCACATGGTGTACAACTTGTTTCTAGCATCCAATCTTAGTGCCATGGTCTAGCTGATTGGATAGGGGTGGGTGATAGGTTGGACTGGATGAGCCTGGAGGTCTCTTCCAACCTGGTGGATTCTATGATAATCTAAATCTCTTCTCCCCTAGTTTGAAACCATCACCTCTTCAAAGGTCTGTCAGCCTTTGTAAAGAGTCTCTCTCCATCCTTCTCATGGAGCACCCCCTCAGGTACTGGAAGGCTGCAGTCAGGTCTCCCTGGAGCCTTCTCCAGCTCCTTCAGCCTGTCCTCATAGCAGAGGTGCTGCAGCCCTCTGACCATTTTTGTGGCCTCCTCTGGACCCTCTTTCAGTATCTGAAGGGGGCTATAGGAGAGCTGGGGAGGGACTATTGACAAGGTCTGGTAATGAGAGGAGGAGGAGGAATGGGTTTGAAGTGTCAGAGGGGAGACTGAAAGTGGATGTTAGGAAAGGGTTCTTTGGAGTGAGGGTGGTGAGAGACTGGCACAGGTTGAGGGTGGTGAGACACTGGCACAGGTTGAGAGTGGTNACTCATGCCCAGCTTCTTTCCCATCAGCATCCTTTTCCATAGGGCTTACTTTCTATCACCTCCCCTCCCACCCCAGCCTGGATTGATAGTGAGGACTGCTCTGGCCCATTTCCAAATTGCCAATTTGTGTTTTGCTTCCTGTTTTTTTAAGGCTTTCTCTCTTCTTTTTGTTTGTTTGAAATCAGAAATTTTCAAGGAGAAACAAACTTTTATAAATATATTTTTTTACCTAAAATGGAAGTTCACAACAAAACTCAACCATACAACAGACAAAACTCAATCATACAACAGACAAAACTCAACCATACAACAGACAAAACTCAACCATACAACAGTTGAGAGGTGTCCCTGCCTGTGCTGGGGAGGTTGGAGTCGACCACCTCTGAGGTCCCTTCCGTCCTAAGCCCCTCAACGACTCTGGGAGGTGATGGATACTCTACCTTAATCTTTATGATTTCGGGGTTGTACTGCACAGCATCTCCCCACTCCTGCATCAGGGTGGCTGTGGGCAGGTCTTTGTAAGCCAAGGTGGTTATGTGCTCGCTTGCTCCGCCACGAACGAGGGCAATGAAGTCTTGCACAAACTGTTTCTTGCCGTTTGTTTCTGCAAAAAGACAGGCAGGAGGTGGGCAGCTCTGCTCAGGAATGGTTTCTGGGGACTGGGGTTGAGACACAAGCTAACAGCAAATCACCCCTGCACATGAGGAGAGAACAGAATCAACCAGGTTGGAAGAGACCTCCAAGATGATCCAAGTCCAACCTAGCTCCCAGCCCACCCTGTTCAATCAACCAGACCATGGCACTAAGTGCCCCGTCCAGTCTTCTCTTGAACACCTCCAGGCACAGCGACTCCACCACCTCCCTGGGCAGCCCATTCCAATGCCAATCACTCTCTCTGCCAACAACTTCCTCCTAACATCCAGCCTAGACCTCCCCTGGCACAGCTTGAGACTGTGTCCCCTTGTTGTGTTGCTGCTTGTCTGGGAGAAGAGACCAGCCCCGGCACGGGTTGCTTAGCCTGGAGAAGAGGAGGTTCAGGGAGGACCTCACTGCTGTCTACAGCTGCCTGAAGGGAGGTTGTAGCCAGGTGGGGTTGGTCTCTCACCTTTTGAGATGGCAGCTGCCCAGCTCTGCTATCTCTGCATCTCAGGAGCTTTGCTGGCCAGTGGGATAGGGTGAGCACAGCCTGCCCTTCGACCAGTAGAGCTACTGAGGATTGTCTGTCAGATCCTTCTCAGCGTTGTAGTTTCCCACCCTCTGGCTGTAGCATGTGAGCCAGAGGGATTGTAGTTCCCAGTATACCTTTCTCAGCATGGTTTGAGTGTTTGAGCTACAATAAGGTATTGAAACTGTACCTGGAGGGGGGTACCCATGTGTGAGAGCGTCCCCTGGTCCCCAGAGAACTCACTGGAACATACCTCTGCCTTCCCCTGCCTCCCATGAGCTTCTCTCAACACCGTTACCTCCCCGGTTCCCCATTTGGGCATTTGTAGGTTAAAAAGGGGCATCCCAAGCTGCTCTGCTGAGGGGTGGCTGCATTGGCAACACAACACCAGCCAGGTGGGTAGTGGCTGACCTGTTCCTGCCTTCTCCTGGGACAACTGAGCTGAAAGAGGAGGTCCTTAGGGAGCAACTCTGCTGTCCTGGGTTATGCAGAGCTGCAAGGGTTGGGAGCCTCACCTGGGACTTCAACACCAAACACTTCTGACACAGGAATATCCACAACCCATTCCTAGGAGCCAGGAATTTCAAGAGAGCACCAGAGGAAGAAGCTTCTCCTCCCTTTGCTACCTCACCTCTGAAGAAAATTTTCCCCAAGCTTTGAGGCATCTCCACCTCTCTTCTATGCTGGGCTGGGCGCAGCCAGCAGGCTTCAAAGCGGCTGCCAGGGAGCGGAGAGTGACATCAGGCAGGCAAGATCAGGAAAGTCTTCTTTTCATTACAAGAAAGGCTAGAAACTACATGGCAGAAATGTTCCCCACTTACCTCCAACTTCTTTTAGAAGGGCTTTGCAGGCACCTGCAGTGATTCCCAGGCTCGCATAGACGCCCTCAATATTCCCACCAGCTTTAGCGGCAGCCTTCGTGCATTTCTGGACATCACTCAGAGAGTAACCTTAAAAACACAGCACAAAACTGCAGCCCTTTAACACCACCACCACTCTCTGATGGCTTCTGTCCACCTACATCGAAAAATGGGAGCTGAAAAATGTCTTTTTCCTTTGGGAAAAACAGGGCTATTTAACAGGTCTAGGTGGAAGGAAATCTCTGCCTCTGCCACAACTCTGAACCTCTCAAAGGGCAAATGCTGAAATGAGGAGGTCCTTAGGGAGCAACTCTGCTGTCCTGGGTTATGCAGAGCTGCAAGGGTTGGGAGCCTCACCTGGGACTTCAACACCAAACACCTCTGACAAAGGAATATCCACAACCCATTCCCAGGAGCCAGGAATTTCAAGAGAGCACCAGAGGAAGAAGCTTCTCCTCCCTTTGCTACCTCATCTCCAATGTTGTTGGCAGAGCCTTGGGTGATTCATGAAAGGTTCTCCACCAGGAGTTACAGATGTCCACACATCATCTGAACAGCCCCAGGGATGCTGACTCCAGCACTGCCCTGGGCAGACCATTCCAACGTTTGAGAACCCTTTCAGTGAAGAACCTACTTCCTAGTATCCAGCCTGAACCTCCCCTGGTGCAGCTTGGAACCACTTCCTCTGGTCCTGTTGCTTCTTATCAACAAGAAGAGGCTCCCCACTCCTCACTCCAACCCTCCTCTGGTAGTTGTTGAGAGCAGTGAATTCTCTCCTCAGCCTCCTGTTCTCCAAGCTGAACAACCCCAGCTCCCTCAGCCTGTCCTCACAGCAGAGGTGCTCCAACCCCCTGCTCATTTTCACAGCCTCCTCTGGACCCTCTTCCAGTATCCGAAGGAGGCCTACAGGAGGGCTGAGGAGGGACTATTGACAAGGTCTTGAAATGACAGGACGAGGAGGAATGGGTTTGAACTGGCAGAGGGAACAACCTCAGCTCCCTCAGCTGCTCCTTCTAGGCAATGTGCTCAGGTCCTTCACCAGCCTCAGTGCCCTTCTCCAGACACACAGGAGGACCTCAGTGTCCTTCCTGTAGTGAGGGGCCTAGATCTGAACACAGTACTTGAAGCATGGCCTCCCCAGTGCTGAGCACAGGGGGATCAAGTCCCTGTACCTGCTGGCCACAAACAGTCCAAGCAAACACGGTTTGAGACAGCCCCACGGCAGCAGCTGAGACATGGGGCAGTGCTGATGCTCTGAGCATCTGAAATCTGAACCTAAATCCTCTCTCTCTGGGCTGGCCACTACGGGAGAAGTAACCTCCTAGAGAGCAGAAGAGCAAACAGCTCAAGCATCACACACTGCAGAGTCCTGCACCACCACCAGACAGCAAAGAGCTACTCATTGCCATGCCAATGAATAAATATGAGAGGGCAGCTATTGATTAGTGCCTCGTGGCTTGCTCTGTCCTCCACCACAGCCATCATTCCTCACAAAAAAAGAAGTCAGAGCCAAAGAGCAGGAGCAATGTCAGGCAACAAAAGTCACCCAGCACATTATTTACTGCTTCCTAGAGGCTGGAAAAGCTCTGGAGGCTAAAGGTGTTTCAGAACTGTCATTGGAAGGTGATGGAAAACAAACTTAGGTGAAGGTTCTCCAAGCTAACAAAAGTGTTGAGCTACACAATTCTCATTCATCTCAACATCTTGTCAGCCTCCAAAACATGTCAGCTAAAACCCTTGCTACAGGGCCCTGCTCTCTGAGCTGGCAGCACCCACAGCTTCAGAGCTAGGTGAAAGCAGCCAGCTGTGCAAGCTCTTTATTCACTGACACGAAGCACTTCTGCTCCCACATTATCTCCTGCAGGCTTTCTTTCAGATGTTACTGGCTCTGTGTGGCCAAGAAGGCCAATGGTATCCTGGGCTGGATTAGAAGGGCTGTGGTGAGAAGGTCAAGACAGGTTCTCCTGCCCCTCTACTCTGCCCTGGTGAGGCATTATCTGGTATACTCTGTCCAGTTCTGGGCTCCTCAGTTCAAGAAGGAGCTCAAGGAACTGCTTAAGAGAGTCCAGTGCAGAGCCCCAGAGCTGCTGAAGGCAGTGGAACACCTCCCTGCTGAGGAAAGGCTGAAGGAGTTGGGGCTCTGCTTGGAGCAGAGCAGCCTGAGGGGTGCCCTCAGTCATGTTGGCCTGTGAAGGGCAGCATAGGGAGGACAGAGCCAGGCCCTGCTCAGGGATGTCCAATGGTAGGTACAGGGCAGTGGGTGCAAGCTGGAGCAGTGGAGGTTCCAGAGGAACATAAGGGGAACTTTTTCCCTGGAGCAGGCTGCCCAGAGGAGTTGTGGAGTCTCCTCTGGAGACTTTCAAACCCCACCTGGATGCCTTCCTGTGTGACCTGCCCTGGCTGTTCCTGCTCTGGCAGGGGAGCTGGACTGGATGCTCTCTCTCTGTCCCTTCCAGCCCCCAACACTCAGTGGTTCTGTTGTTCTCCCACCACCTCTCCGACCTGAACCATCCCTGGGTGCCTGCAGAGGGATTTTTGTCCCCCCCAGTTTTCTCTGCAGCCACCAGAAGCACGAACCTGCCTTCTGGAGCTCGTCGCTGTTCACGACCAAAGTGTACTCGTAGACGCCGCCCAGGGTGGCCTCGGTGCCGTAGTGGGTGCCGAAGTCTCGGTAGAGCTCTCGGTACTCGCCGTAGCTGTACTCCAGAGGGAGCTGGCGGAGCCTCTGCAGGAACTCATGATGCAGCATCAAGGCTCGGGGCTTCAGCCTGTACGTGGCCACGGCCAGCTCCGAACGAGCATGAACGAATTTGCTGGACTAGAGGGAAGGCAGGAAGACAGAAGAGGCCAGGAGTGAGGAGCGCTGGGCTAGTCTGAGCCCAGCTGGGATGTCTCAGTGAGAGGAATTAGACTACAGGCTGTGAAAAGGAAGCAATGCTGATGGCTACTGCACTCACGGGCTTGCTGGGGTGGACAACAACAAGAACACAAACCTAGATAACAGAGTTGCCCTCTCTGGCTGTATGAACTTCTCTCCCTAAACTGCTGTCTGTGTAACTAGTCCCTCTGCTCCCTAACCCCCCTGGCCAATCCTCCAAACTCACCTTGAACGTAAGGCAAAGTCTGGGATAAGGTAGAGGGGTGGGGAGAAGGTGGAAGGGTGGTTGGGAGCCCCTCCTGGGGACTCTGGTTTCTGAGAGGGCTGTTGTGTTTCTGTATTACCTTTTAAACTTGTCTATTTCTGTCTCTAGCTGTGACTACCTGCTTGGACATTGTGCTAAGCTGTAAATATAAAGCTTCATTCTGATTTCCAGCTCAGCTGAGTCTAGCCTGGGTGATTTCATAGGAGTGAGGGGGCAGGTAACACCCAAACCATCACAGGTGTCATTGCTGTGATGACACAGCAATGCTGTGTGGCAACACATAGCTGTTTTGTATTAAACAACTGATGCTGCTCAGCAAAAGAATCACGGAATAGACCTTTAAGATCATGGAGTCCACTCATGATTTATCAACTTCAGAGTCTGCAGCTGGAAACCTTTCAATTTAGCAACCCCAAAACTTTTACTAGTAGAGTTTGTGAAAATCAGGGGGCTAGAAAGGGAAGAAGGAAGAGGGAGAGATGCCTGCTACAGGTAAGGTAATGGCTGGGACACAGAAAAAAGGCAGGCTTCAGGCTCTGCTCTGGCTGACCAGGCAGCATCCCATGAGATTGCTCTGCCCAGAACAGCCTTTGGCTCTCACAAGCTCTCACTGGGAAAAGCTTGCAATCACCATGACTTAGGAGTGCAATGCCCATTCTCTGCCTGGTCCAAATCACAGAGTCACTGAGGCTGGAAAAGACCTCCAAGACCATCAAGTCCAGCCCATAACCTAACACCACCACAGCAACCAGACCATGGCACCAAGTGTCACATCCAATCTTTCCTTAAAGATCTCCAGGGATGGTGCCTCCACCACCTCCCTGGGCAGCCCATTCCAGTGCCTAATCACCTTTCCATGAGGAAGTGCTTCCTAATATCCAGCCTAAACCTCCCCTGGCACAGCTTCAGACCATGCCCTCGTGTTCTGTCACAAGTTGCCTGGGAGAAAAGCCTGACCCTCACCTGGCTACAGCCTCCCTGCAGGGAGCTGCAGACAGCAATGAGCTCTGCCCTGAGCCTCCTCTGCTGCAGGCTGCACACCCCCAGCTCCCTCAGCCTCTCCTCACAGGGCTGTGCTCCAGGCCCCTCCACAGCTTTGTCGCCCTCTTCTGGACACCTTCCTGTACTTCAGCATCTCTCTGCAATTGAGCCCAGAACTGGACACAGCACTCAAGGGGTGTCCTGAGCAATGCTAAGCACAGGGGCAGAAGAAGCTCCCTTGTCCTGCTGGCCACACTGCTCCTGAGCCAGCCCAGGATGCCATTGGCTCTGCTGCCCACCTGGGCACTGCTGCCTCATCTTCAGCTCCTCTCTACCAGCACCCCCAGGTTCCTCTCTGCCTGGCTGCTCTCAGCCACTCTGTCCCCAGCCTCTAGTGCTGCTTGGGGTTGTTGTGACCCTGCACTTGGCCTTGTTCAGTCTCATCCCATTGGCCTCTGCCCACCCATCCAGCCCGGCCAAGTCTCTCCGCAGGACTCTCCTACCCTCCAACAGCTCCACAGCTGCTCCTAGCTTGGTGTCATCTGCAAACTTACTGCTGCTGGACTCAAGCAAGAGGACTGAACTAAATCATCTCCAGAAGACCCTTCCAGCCCCTGTCATCCTATAATTCTGTGATTTCTGAGGTTAGGCAGAGCAGCTCCTGGTTGATACGTGATCAGAAAGGTCCTGGGTGCTGTAGACACAAATGAGGTGGCTCTGTGGCCTCAGCAAACACTTAACCAATGCCAACTGCAAACTCCAATCAGGAGGAAACCTTCACTTATCCCAGCCACGGCCGCTGATGCGCCGGCAGGGATCAACCCCATGCACCCAGCGAGGCAGAGACTGCATCAGCAGAGAATTAAGTGGAGCAGTGCTTACAGTGGAAGAAAACCTTTTCGTCCTTTGAATGAACTTCTTGAACCTGTTGTCGTTGAAACTGAAACCCACTTCAAACGCTGCAGGTATTTTGATGCCAAAGCTGAAGCTGAAGTGCGTCGATTTTGCCCTCAGGACGCTGCTTTCATAACTGGAGTAGGATTCGTACTCACTCAGTGTAAATTCGTATTTGCCTTTGGTCTGAACAGAGAGAAGAGGGGAAGAAAAAACAAACAACCATCCACAAGACGTTTAATTTCCTGCACAGCCTCTGCACACCTGAAGCGTGGGGGGAAGGGGTACAGGTACAAATCTCCTTGCCAATGAATGCTTGCACTTTGAAGATGAAAAGCCCTCTCCGGTTGCAAAGCACCATCGTCATTAACACTGCCACTTGCAGACTGCTCGCTGTGCAGCAGCAGGAAGGCTGCTGTCTCCCCCCCGCGGCAAGGACCTCAGGCTTACTGTGCCAGTCCTATGCAAAGGAGGCGAAGTCTCGAACAAAGGCTCCGATTAAGGCATGAGTTCTGAAAGGTTCCCAGTGGGCAACACTCAAAACTATCCTGCGATGTTATCAAGAGCGTCCCCAAACACATAAAGGCTGGAACACAGCTTGGGAGCACCATGGAAATGAATCCTTTACACAAAGCACAGGGTGCCCTGCTCAGTCCGGGGCTGCTGCCCAGGGACAGGCTCTCAAGGCACTCCACAATCCTGCCTGACATCGAGCTCCCCATGCCCACTGGGTGGCTTCCAGGCTCTCCTGGACAGATGGCATGAGAAAGGTTAGGCTCAGCTTTTGCAAAGACAAGATCCAAGGGAACACTGCCATCAGTGCCAGCACACATGGAGATCACAAGGGGACATGTCCACCTTAACCAAGGGTGTGAGGTAAGATGATGTTCCAGAAGTGGGAAACATAGAGGCAAGCAGGTGGGAAGAGACCTCCAAGCTCAGCCAGCCCAACCTAGCACCCAGCCCTGGCCAACCAACCAGACCATGGCACTAAGTGCCCCAGCCAGGCTTGGCTTCAACACCTCCAGGCACAGCAACTCCACCACCTCCCTGGGCAGCCCATTCCAATGCCAATCACTCTCTCTGCCAACAACTTCCTCCTAACATCCAGCCTAGACCTGCCCTGGCACAGCTTGAGGCTGTGTCCCCTTGTTCTGTTGCTGGCTGCCTGGCAGCAGAGCCCAACCCCACCCGGCTACAGCCTCCCTGCAGGGAGCTGCAGACAGCAATGAGCTCTGCCCTGAGCCTCCTCTGCTGCAGGCTGCACACCCCCAGCTCCCTCAGCCTCTCCTCACAGGGTTGTGCTCCAGGCCCCTCCCCAGCTTTGTCGCACTCTTCTGGACACCTTCCAGCACCTCAACATCTCTCTTGAATGGAGGAGCCCACAACTGGACACAGCACTCAAGGGGTGTCCTGAGCAGTGCTGAGCACAGGGGCAGAAGAACCTCCCTTGCCCTGCTGCCCACACTGCTCCTGAGCCAGCCCAGGATGCCATTGGCTCTGCTGCCCACCTGGGCAGTGCTGCCTCATCTTCAGCTCCCCTCTACCAGCACCCCCAGGGCCCTCTCTGCCTGCCTGCTCTCAGCCACTCTGTCCCCAGCCTGTAGTGCTGCTTGGGGTGGTTGTGGCCGAAGTGTAGAACCCTGCAGTTAGCCTTGTTCAGTCCCATCCCACTGGCCTCTGCCCATCCAGAGGCCAACTTCAGCAAAAAAAGAAAGATAAAGTGCTACCAGACCATGCCATGCTCCTATTGGTGCTCCCAGCCTCCATTAGATCTCTCTCTCCTTATTTTGGGGAGAGGGACTTGCATGGCAATAGCTCTGAAGCTGTAAAACATTAACTCCAATTTTAGAACAGTCAGAGGAGATGGGAAGTCCACCATAAGCAAATGAGAGAGCAACTGCAGCTTCAAAGAGACGAGAAGCATGTTCCTGTAATTGTCCAATGCTGCTTTTCATTTTGATTAAACCAAGAAGTACAAAGCATTGGCAGTGAATGGGCAGCAGCCCTATCTGCAGAGGAGATTTTTTTCCCCTTGCAGGAGGATTTTTGTCTTTTCTTTTTTCTTTTTCTTCTTTTTTAAAGCCCAAAGCATATTTTTCTTTGGCTCCCATGCAGAATGAGACAAAGCTCTCTTCACGCAGTCCCAGCCCACACTTGACCACAGTCTTTGCCTATAAAAGCTGAATTAGTTCTGATTTGGATTCACAGCCCCTGACAACTGGGATTTGCCAGCACACAGAGGTTATTCCTCCCACACTCATACACAGGACAAATTCCACCACCTCTCACTGCCATGCAAATGTTGACCCCCTTCCCACACACCTCCCCAGACCAACACTGCAAAACATGAACCCACAGCTGGCCACCTCTCACTGTCATACAAGAAGTCCAGCAAATGTTGACCCCCTTTACCCCAACACCTCCCCAAACCAACACTGCAAAACATGAACCCACAGCTGGCCACCTCTCACTGTCATACAAGAAGTCCAGCAAATGTTGACCCCCTTTACCCCAACACCTCCCCAAACCAGCACTGCAAAATATGAACCCACAGCTGGGTTCAGATTTGAGGGTGTGCAGGATGCTGCATGAAGTTCTGGAGCCCCCAGCACACAAAAGACTGTTGGAGCCAGTCCATAGAGGGCCACAAAGACACTGAGAGGGCTGCAGCAGCTCTGCTCTGAGGACAGGCTGAGAGAGTTGGGGCTCTGCAGCCTGCAGAAGAGAAGGCTTGGAGGAGACCTTGGAGTGGCCTTGCAGGACAAGCTACAGGAGGGCTGGGGAGGGACTACTGACAAGGTCTGGTAATGAAAGGAGGAGGAGGGATGGGTTTGAAGTGTCAGAGGGGAGATTGAAAGTGGATGTTAGGAAAGGGTTCTTTGGAGTGAGGGTGGTGAGACACTGGCACAGGTTGAGGGTGGTGAGACACTGGCACAGGTTGCCACGTTGGGTGCTTCTGTGCCCCACAACCTCCCTGGAGGTGTTCATTCTGTGCTCCTCAACCTCCCTGGAAGTATTCAAGACCAGGCTGGATGAGTCCTTGAGCAACCTGTTCTAGTGGGAGGTGTCCCTGCCTATGACAGGGGGTTTGGAACTGGCTGACCCTCGAGGTCTCTCCCAACCTAAACTATTCTATGATGGTTGGATCCAACACTTCCAGGGTACAGGTAAGCCAGGTCAGACCATTCACACCCTTCAGCAGCATCACATCTCACAAAGGTTGGTGACTTACCCTTTTGCCAGATTCTCTATTCCCCAGTACTGCTCCCACTTCTGGTCACAATTTTTAAAGACTTTATTGCAGTTCCTTTCATCTGAGAGGTCCCCACAGTCATCATCCCCATTGCAGAGCAGCCTCCGTGCAATGCATCTTCCTAGGATGGAGAGGGCTGATTACTGATAAACTCAGTGTGCTGGTTTGAGGCTAACTGGAATATTTTAATGAGAGAAATTAAGATGACAGGCTGTGAAAAGGAAATGATTATGATGTCTACTTCATTCATGGGCTTGCTGAGATGGATAAAAACAAGGGCACAAAACAGGTAAGACAGCGAGAGTCTGTCTCTGTCTGTGTTTCTCCCTGGGCTGCTTCTGTGTAACTAATCCTTCTGCTTCTTACTCCCCTTGCCAATCTTCCAACCTTACCTTGCACGTAAGGCAAACTCTGGGACAAGGTAGAGAGGTGGAAAGAAGGTGGCAGGGTGGTTGGGAGCCCCTCCTGTGCACTCTGGTTTCTGGCAGGGCTGTTGTGCTTCTGTATCACCTTGAACTTGTCTGTTTCTGTCTATAGCTGTGACTATCTGCTTGTACATTGTGCTGAGCTGGGAACACAAAGCTTCAGTCCTTAACTTCCAGCAGCCAGCTGAGTCTAGCCTGGGTGATTTCATAAGAGTGGGGGGGGGGGTGGGTACTTCCCCAACTGTCACACTCAGGAAGGGCTCAGCTGGAATATTTCATCCAGCTCTGGGGCCCTGAACACAAAAAGTCCCCATGGACCTGATGGAGCAAATACAGAAGAGGGCCACAATACGACCTGGAGCACCTTTGCTAAGAGGACAGGCTGAGGGAGCTGGGGTTGATCAGCCTGGAGAAGAAAAAACTCTGGGAGGACCTCACAGTAGCCTTCCAGTGCCTGTAAGGGGCTACAAGAAGGCTGCAGAGGGACTGTTTGCAAAGGCCTGCACTGATAGGATGAGGAGCAGGGATTGGAACTAAACGATCCTTGTGTTCCCTTCCAACCCTGACTGATTCTGTGACTCTAAGATTCAGGTAGGACAGCAGGAGGAAATTCATTACCATGAGGGTGGTGGAACACAGTAACAGGTTGTCCAGGAAGGTAGTTCATAGAATCAGGCAGGTTGGAAGAGAGCTCCAAGCTCAGCCAGCCCAACCTAGCACCCAGCCCTGGCCAACCAACCAGACCATGGCACTAAGTGCCCCAGCCAGGCTTGGCTTCAACACCTCCAGGCACAGCCACTCCACCACCTCCCTGGGCAGCCCATTCCAATGCCAATCACTCTCTCTGGCAACAGCTTCCTCCTAACATCCAGCCTGGACCTCCCCTGGCACAACTCCAGGCTGTGTCCCCTTGTTCTGTTGCTGCTTGCCTGGCAGCAGAGCCCAACCCCCTGTGGGCAGCCTGATCTAGCGGCAGATGTCCCTGCTGACTGCAGGGGGGTTGGGCTGGATGATTTCGGAGGTCCCTTCCCACCCAAACCATGCTATGATTCAGTGGTGGCAGGTGAGCACCTGCACTTCTCACTCTGCAAGGCCTTACCTGTGAGAGCACACACGAAGCCATCACACCTGACTCGACTGCTGCAGGGACTGCTCGTGGCGCAGCCTTCGCTCTCGCTGTCGGAGTAGTCGCAGGCATCTCCACCGAACTGAGAAGGCTGTTCCAAGCGAGCAAATCTGTACTGCAGTGAAACAAACACACGTGGACTTGAGGGCTGCATTGGCTCTACTTTAAATATCCCAAAGACTCGAAATAGAGAGTCATAGACTTTATAGAATCGTAGAACCAAGGAGGATGGAAGAGACCTCCAAGCTCAGCCAGCACAACCTAGCCCCCAGCCCTGCCCAACCAACCAGACCATGGCACTAAGTGCCCCAGCCAGGCTTGGCTTCAACACCTCCAGCCACGGCCACTCCACCACCTCCCTGGGCAGCCCCTTCCAATGGCAAACAGCTAACAGAACCAGTCCAATAGGATGCCTTTCCCTCTCTCCACTTCCCACCCCCAACTCTTTGGAAAGAAAAGGAATTAGATGTAGAGAGGAAAAGGATAAAAAACACCCCAAAACCACTGCTGCTTCCATTTGGAAGTTAAAAGACAAAAATCAACAATAAATCACAGAATGGTTTAGGTTGGAAGGGACCTCAAAGCTCAGTCAGTTCTAAGACCCTGCCATAGGCAGGGACACTTCCCACTAGAACAGGTTGCTCAAGGCCTCATCCAGCCTGGCCTTGAACACCTCCAGGGAGGTT
>WAAF01018597.1:0-32685 GCA_013400475.1 Tricholaema leucomelas
TGTCAATTTTGAAGTCTAACCTAAATAAAAAGGTACATTAAAAAAAAATCTAAATTACATTTTGAAATATAAAAGCAAAAATCTAATTTTTTTAAATGTAACTTTAAAAATCTAAACTAAACTTAAAAACTGAATCAAATCTGACATCTAAATACAATTTTAGATCCCTAACTTTAATAAAAAAATCTAAATTAAACTGTAAAAAGAAATCTAAGCTAAGAATTTAGAATTATTGTGGCTGTGACTATTGTTGTTGTACTTCACTTCTCAGTGGGGTTCCCTACAACGTCTAAGCTGTGCAGGTCTAGAAGGTCCAGGATCAGTTTGTGCTTCCTTGGGGAGTAAGCCTCCAGTGGAATCCCACAGTATGGGGCTTGGGCTTTCACAGCCCCAGGGAATCACCCTTGGGAGAGAGCATTCCTAATGCCCACCCACTCTTAAAGCAGACCTGGAACACTCAGAGCTCTGTCTCCTCACTCCCGTGCCCAGCCTACAGCCTTTGTAATGACCCTTCCCCAGCCTCGGAAGAACAGAGGAGCCTCAGTGCCTCTCTGCTGCAGAGGCTGCAAGTTTCTGTCCCTTCACTACAATGGTTTGGCAGCAATGGATAATAAAGAGAGCAAAGTGCCTGCCAGCAATGAGAACAGAAGTTGTTCTGAGTGAGGCTAAGGGCTGATGGCCTCCAGCAGCGCTCTCACTACACACAAAGGTCTCCCACAGACCATGGCAATTCAGGGCAGTGGCCAGGAGGCTGAGAGCAGGAGAAGCAAGGGATGATAAATCTCTGCACATGGCCCAAGACATTCATGCAGCATCACACAAAGCACCTTCTGCCCCTGGACTCAGCACTGGGCAGGCCACACCTTGAGTGCTGTGTCCAGTTCTGGGCTCCTCAATTCAAGAGAGATGTTGAGGTGCTGGAAGGTGTCCAGAGAAGGGCAGCAAGGCTGCAGAGGGGCCTGGAGCACAGCCCTGTGAGGAGAGGCTGAGGGAGCTGGGGGTGTGCAGCCTGCAGAAGAGGAGGCTCAGGGCAGAGCTCATTGCTGGCTGCAGCTCCCTGCAGGGAGGCTGTAGCCAGGTGGGGTTGGTCTCTTCTGCCAGGCACCCAGCAACAGAACAAGGGGACACAGCCTGAAGCTGTGCCAGGGGAGGTTTAGGCTGGATGTTAGTAGGAAGTTCTTCACAGAGTGATTGGCATTGGAATGGGCTACCCGGGGAGGTGGTGGAGACCCCATCCCTGAAGGTGTTTAAGAGGAGGCTGGATGAGGCACTTAGTGCCGTGGTCTGGTTGATTGGCCAGGGCTGGTGCAGTCCAGCCAGACAGGAGAGCAATTTCTTTAGAGAAGTGTCATCCAAATGCTGCATTTCTCCTTGGTGAGTCAAAGCAGGCATTTTTCTTCCTTCAGTACCCAGCTGCCCTATTTTCCAAGGCAATACCCATAGGCTGGAATTTCCATATGGAGGTGAAAAAGGAATGACACTGTGCCCTAACAGCTTTTGGCACGGGCATGGATTGCATTCGAGTCAGTGCCCATAGTGTTTTTAGCTCTGAACTGNCCCCCCCCCACCACCACCACTAAGCAGCCCAGCAACCAAGTGAATGCCTGCATCCCTCAGCTATGTCTCTGCAGTGTGCTGCTCCTATCTGACCATCCTGCATAGCATGGTGGGCACAGCTGAGAACTCTGGGCTGGTTCTGTGGCAGCAGTTCTGTACAAAGGGACCCCCTTCTAGATCAGCCTTCCCCTCCTGAGGCATCATCACAGAATGGCTTAGATTGGAAGGGACTTCAGAGATCATCTGCTGCAACCCCCCCTGCCATGGGCAGGAACACCTCTCAACTAGACTCAACCAACCTGGTCTTAAAACTTCTCCAGGTAAGGGACATCCACAGCCTCCTTGGGCAGCCTGTTCCAGAGTCTCACCACCCTCCTACTGAAGAACTTCTTCCTAAGATCCAGTCTAACCCTGCTCTGCTCTTGTCCTTTTGCTAGACACCCTTATGAAAAGTCCCTCTGCAGCCTTCCTGTAGGGTCCCTTCAGGTACTGGAAGGTAGCTCTAAGGACCCCCCTGGAGTCATCTCTTCTCCAGGCTGAACACCTCCAGCACCCTCAGCCTGTCCTCATAGCAGAGGTGTTTCAGCCCTTGGGTCATCTCTGTGGCCCTCCTCTGGACTTGATCCAACAACTCTGTGTCCTCTTTATGGTGGAGACACCAGAACTGGAGGCAGTATTGGAGGTGAGGTCTCAAGAAGAGCANGCAGCCCAGCCAGACAGGAGAGCAATTTCTTTAGAGAAGTGTCATCCAAATGCTGCATTTCTCCTTGGTGAGTCAAAGCAGGCATTTTTCTTCCTTCAGTACCCAGCTGCCCTATTTTCCAAGGCAATACCCATAGGCTGGAATTTCCATATGGAGGTGAAAAAGGAATGACACTGTGCCCTAACAGCTTTTGGCACGGGCATGGATTGCATTCGAGTCAGTGCCCATAGTGTTTTTAGCTCTGAACTGTGAAATCCTGGCCCTCTGACTTGCAGATTACTACATTAACAAGTTAACACTGCCTGCCATACAGCTTCTTAGTGGGAAGGCTTAGCTGTGCAAGGGCTTCCCCTTCTCCTTTCCCCCCTGCGGTATGTTCAGAGTGAGTTGCACGCAGCTCCTGGCTCTTCAGCTGACTCCCCACCCCCCTTTGCTAAACCCTCCCCGCTCGACAGGCAGGATAATATTTATTTCACTTTGGAGGTCAGTTTCAGACGAGGTGAGACACAACAGAATGGAGCACAGGCACCAGAGAGCAGTGTCCTGCAGCGTGATAAATGACAAGAGCTTAACTGAGTAGTGCAGAGGCAATTAAAAAAAGAACATAACCCTGGAAATTGGCATCCTCTAACCCCCCCCCCNCCTTCCCCTCCTGAGGCATCATCACAGAATGGCTTAGATTGGAAGGGACTTCAGAGATCATCTGCTGCAACCCCCCCTGCCATGGGCAGGAACACCTCTCAACTAGACTCAACCAACCTGGTCTTAAAACTTCTCCAGGTAAGGGACATCCACAGCCTCCTTGGGCAGCCTGTTCCAGAGTCTCACCACCCTCCTACTGAAGAACTTCTTCCTAAGATCCAGTCTAACGCTGCTCTGCTCTTGTCCTTTTGCTAGACACCCTTATGAAAAGTCCCTCTGCAGCCTTCCTGTAGGGTCCCTTCAGGTACTGGAAGGTAGCTCTAAGGACCCCCCTGGAGTCATCTCTTCTCCAGGCTGAACACCTCCAGCACCCTCAGCCTGTCCTCATAGCAGAGGTGTTTCAGCCCTTGGGTCATCTCTGTGGCCCTCCTCTGGACTTGATCCAACAACTGTGTCCTCTTTATGGTGGAGACACCAGAACTGGAGGCAGTATTGGAGGTGAGGTCTCAAGAAGAGCAAAGGAGCAAAATCCTCTCTCTTGCTCTGCTGACCTCACTCTTAATGATCCATGAGGTGACTCCAGACCCTGCAGTGCAGCTGAGTGAACTGGAAGGCCACATCTCCCATGGGATATGAATGTCCCTGCAGCAAAGCCTTCAAGCAGCTGCTCATCTGCAGCATGTGCAGAGCCGAGCCCCTATTGCTGACTTGGTGGTCTTGCATGCAGGCTTGGGTTTCCTCTGGAAGATGTCCTCTTCTGGTGCCTGCCTTTGCCTGGCTTTTAGGAGGCTGCATGACCTCAGCAACATGACCTCCTGAGTTACAGGAGCTTAAGCTAAGCAACTCTTAGCTTAAGCTAAGCAACTCTTGCTGGCACTGTCCCTTGGGGAAGATGGTCTCCACTGCAGCTACAGAAGGCAGCGAGAAGGTGGGGACAGATGGATTAAAATAAATGATCATTTTTAAATGCCAGTGATGATAGAGCAGGGAAAACATTGAGATCCTCTCCTAGCTTAGACTGCAGGGTGGAAGAGGCATCTGGCAAAGTCCAGGCGTGTTTCAGAAACCCAAAGGGCCAAGACAGGCTTAACTCCAAGGTTCATCTCTGTTACCAGGGCATTGTCTCGACTGTGACAGCATCTAAGTGATCACATTGAGGCACTGAAATTAGTCATAAAGCAGAGCAGTGTAATTCACACTGTCAAAGCTATTTTTGTTCTCTTGGAGCTGTTTTTACAGGCTGACAGAATTGGACAACAGGTATGACAAGCCTGCACGGTGATGTCTTCACTGAGACAGAGGCTTTGGTGTCAGGGGGTGAAAAGCAAGGCTCTGCCAAACAACACAGCCTGGAGGGAGCCTGCCTAAGGCAGGGAAAGCAGAAGGCTGTGCCTTCATTCCTCTGAAGCTAATACCAGTCCCACCAAAGCTACCTCACTGTAAGGCTCAAGAACTGTTGTGGTGTTTCATGATAGCAATTTCCTAGCAACCACTTCTCAACAAAAGACAAAGAAAAAAGCACAAGAAAGCTGGGGAGGGACTTTTTAGGGTGTTGGACAGTGATAGGACTGGAGGGAATGGATCCAAGCTAAAGCTGGGGAGTTTTACATTAGATGTTAGGAAGAAGTTCTTCACCATGAGGGTGGTGAGAGACTGCCACAGGCTGCCCAGGGAGGTGGTGGAAGTCTCATCCCTGGAGGTTTTTAAGGCCAGGCTGGATGTGGCTCTGGGAAACCTGATCTAGTGGGAAGTGTTGCTGCCCATGGGAGGGGAGTTGGAATTGGATGATCCTTGAGGTCCCTTCCAACCCTGACAATTCTGTGATTCTGTGACATGAGTGATAGCAGGTAAGGAAAAAAAAGAAGACAGATTTCTGATCTGAATATTCACCTTTCACAAAGTTCCTCAACTGGGCAGCTGCTTTCTGTTTCCACATCCCCTTTCACAATCCCACTTGACCACCTTCAGTTGTACATGGGCCATTAGAAGTCAGTGTGGTGGGACACATTCATCCCTTGATGTGATCATCAAAGGAGAGCATAGACAATAAGCCACACAGCTCATCTCTGCTGAGCTAAGCAGCACCCAATAAACCCCAAGAACTTGTCCATACATCATAGAATCAGCCAGGTTGGAAGAGATCTCCAAGCTCATCCAGCACAAACTAGCACCCAGCCCTGGCCAATCAACCAGACCATGGCACTAAGTGCCCCAGCCAGGCTTGGCTTCAACACCTCCAGGCACAGCCACTCCACCACCTCCCTGGGCAGCCCATTCCAATGCCAATCACTCTCTCTGCCAACAACTTCCTCCTAACATCCAGCCTGAACCTCCCCTGGCACAATTGGAGACTCTGTCCCCTTGTTCTGTTGCTGGTTGCCTGGCAGCAGAGCCCAACCCCACCTGGTTACAGACTCCCTTCAGGGAGCTGCAGCCAGCAATGAGCTCTGCCCTGAGCCTCCTCTTCTGCAGGCTGCACACCCCCAGTTCCCTCAGCCTCTCCTCACAGGGCTGTGCTCCAGGCCCCTCCCCAGCCTTGCTGCCCTCCTGTGGACACCTTCCAGCACCTCAACATCTCTCTGCAATGGAGGAGCCCAGAACTGGACACAGCACTCAAGGTGTGGCCTGCCCAGTGCTGAGTCCAGGGGCAGAAGAACCTCCCTTGTCCTGCTGGCCACACTGCTCCTGAGCCAGCCCAGGATAGTAGTAATTTTCTGATAGTGCCTCCCACCTTGCAGACAGACTGACTTCTTGTGTTGCTCTCGTGATGGAGATCACTGACATTCAGCCTTGTCTCACAAAGTGAGCAGCTCCAGGAGAAGAATTAAGCTAGAGCTTAAATTAGTTAAATGAACTCCTAATTTCACAAGGCTGCAAGCTCTGCTGCTTGGCATGACAGACTCTCACATCAAAGCAGCACCTACACAGGCATAAGACAACTAAACCAAACAGAAATATTTACCTCCTCCTGGCTTCAGCCTGCTCCATGCTAAAAAACCCTTTGCAAGGTGTTCCCAGCTCAGAGATTTTGCTCCAGAGCAGCTGACAGCTGAGGCTTAAAAACTCCTATTGATTAGAGATGACCTATGCTGAGGTAGAAAACCTGGTACTTAAAATAAAGGCACCAAGTAGCCAGCATCCCCATATCATTAGGAGATGTTTTCTCCTTAGCATCTAATGAGCTGGCACAGCCTTGGCTTTTCCAGGGGAGCTCCTCATCCTGCTGAGATTGCCTAACAAGCTTGCCTGAGCACAGGCTACTTTGTCATCCTTCCTGCAGTGTTTAGCCTAAGGACTAACAGAGGCTGTTGGAAAAGGAGAACCAGAGGCAACAGAGGCTTCTGGAGAAGGGGCTGCTGGAGGCTGCTGGAGAAGGAACTGATAGAGGCAATAGAAGCTGCTGGAAAGGGACAAACACAGGCTACAGAGGCTGCTGGAGAGGGGGCTAAGTGGGGCTGCTGGAGAGGGGACTAAGAGAGGCAAGAGAGGCTGCTGGAAAAAGACAAACACAGGCCACAGAGGCTGCTGGAGAGGGGGCTAAGAGAGGGTGCTGGAAGAAGACAAACACAGGTTACAGAGGCTGCTGGAGAGGGGGCTGAGAGGCTGCTGGAAAAGGACAAACACAGGCTACAGAGGCTGCTGGAGAGGGGACTAAGAGAGGCTGCTGGAAAAGGACAAACACAGGCTACAGAGGCTGCTGGAGAGGGGACTAAGAGAGGCAAGAGAGGCTGCTGAAAAGGACTAACAGAGGCTGATGGAAAAGGACTAAGAAGAAAATAACATGGAGAAAAAAAAAAAAAATAAAAGAACACACCCCCCCGCTGCTGCCAGCTGAGAGCAAAGGGCTCTATGGCAAACAAGGCAATGAGAATTCTCCCAGTCCTGATGGCCATCACCAAAATGTCAAAGGCTGATAGCTGCCCTTTCCCTTCTGGTGTGGTAGTTAGCCCCCGGGAAGGGAAGAAATCACTGCGCCACTTAACACCTCATTAGGAGTTTAACCTATACGTTCGGCAGCCTGGAGGAGAGTTTTAAAGCAGCTTGGGTGTTAAAGCTGTGAAGTCAGCGCTGATGCCTTACAGCTCCATTTCCTGAAGGGAAGCTTTTCCTTTCAACGCTGCCAAATCCCAGGCATTCTCTCTGCTCCACTGCTCGGGTTCGAACCGCATAATCTATGTTTATAAAGAGCCCACTTTCTTTACCAATTATTTTAAGCAAAGGGAAGGAAGAAAACTCTGGGAATATTGCAATTGCTGCCCTCATTAGCCCAGCAATTACTTCGCTGTAATTCAATTGGTTCTTGCACTCAATTCAAGATAAAAAGACTGCCGTGACAATAATATCTTAAGTTCCTTTCCTCTTCCCCACCCCTCTTTCTTGCTCTTTCCTCCAAGGCTGCTCATCCCTGCTCCTGCTTCACTCCCCCCTTCCCCTCCTAGTTATGATCTAAGTGAGGCTTGTGCTGTGCATTCAAGCAGAGCTAAAAATACTTCATTTCTTTTATTTGTGGGTCTGAATTGTTTTTTAAACCCCTAGCAGCTGGCATTTGTGTGCTGCCTGCATCGTGCCAGCTAAATAAGGTTGATCTGGTTTGATGCCAGTTAATAGAAGCTGCAAACGTGGTGTGACCTATTCCTAAGATACTACTAAGATAAAATTAAGACACTGAACTACCCCAAAAGCCATGAAGACTCAAGGCTGTGTCAAAGCAAATGCTTTGAAGTACAGACCAGGCTTTTTTTTTTTTTGTGATGCTTTTTACTGTAGACATGGAAGGAGGAGGCAGGAATGCAGCTCCCATGTGTACAAATCTTCCTCCTGGGAGAATGAGTGGTGCAAAATATTCACCTTAATCTGCAGTCTCATAGAATCATAGAATCAGTCAGGGTTGGAAGGGACCACAAGGACCAGCCAGTTCCAACTGCCCCACCATGGGCAGGGACACCCTACTAGGGTGTCCACAGATCAGAGTGTCCACAGATCAGGCTGGCCACAGCCTCACCCAGCCTGGCCTTAAACACATCCAGGGATGGAGCCTCAACCACCTCTCTGGGCAACCCATCCACAGCCTCCCTGGGCAACCTGTGCCAGTGTCTCACCACCCTCACTGCAAAGAACTTCTTCCTAACATCCATTTTCAATCTCCCCTCTGCCAGTTCAAACCCATTACCCCTTGTCTTGTCATTACATGACTTTGTCAATAGTCTCTCCCCAGCCTTCCTGCAGGTCCCCTCCAGATACTGGAAGGGGATGGAAATGCCTCTTTAAGAGAATCTGTGGAAGCAACCAGGATGCTCTGAGACAGCCTCGGCCCTGACTGCATCCAACACCACATTCTGTTCCATTCAGCTCATGTTTCTGCATTGATTTGGGTGCAACATGAAGCTCACCTCAGTGCAAGGTATTTTCTTAAGGACTGGACCTTGTTAAGTGCAGCCTCTGGTGTGGAATGCTAGTTTGCATTCCTGGATAATGGGGGAAAAGGGTGCCAAACTCATAGGCATGGCACAGCAGCAGCTAGGCAGGCAGCTGCTGTGGTTGCTCAGGACCATGAGGTGGCCTTCAGGAAGGCCATGAGGATGGGCATCAGCAGCTCTCTGAAGGCTGAAGCTAAGGAGGAGAAACCCTCTCCTTCTGTTCAAAGGCATCCACGACATTCCCATTTAAAAACCTTCTCTGGAGGTAATTCAGCATCATCTGTAAACAGGGATTACTGACTTGCTGAATATTTGATGACTTCTATTAGTCATCTGTATTTTTAGAAACAGAGGCCATAAAAAATTGAAGCCATTTTACTTCACTTCTGCCATGCCAGAGATACATGTATTTTGTTTTTTCTTTTCCTCTCCAAAATAGGTCTTTTTCAAAGCCCTGTATGCCTGATGAAAGGGATTGGAGGGCAGGTAAAAGGGAGACCTGCCTGGTCTCCAACACTTCACTGAGATATGTGTCTCCCTGGGCAGCTGACAGTGTACACAGTTTCGTTAGGCAGGTAGGAAATTCTCCTCTCCAGATCCCCTCCCAGCACACACTGTCCTAAATACCTCCTTTTTCACCCAGTTAATTTCCCCAGGGCTTTCCCTTTTCCTAGATAAAAACATACCTTTTCATTTTAAGCCACACATTCCTGCTCTTGTCATATTGAAACTCCTGTTTGCTTTTCTAATGACCCATGGGGCTCTGATAGCTAAAGATGTCTTCCTGTGGCCATCTGGAATGTTATGCTTGACCCAAGGGCTCCTAATGGTGAGAGGAACACCTGCCCTATGAGGAGAGGCTGAGGGAGCTAGGGATGTGCAGCCTGGAGAAGAGGAGGCTCAGGGTTGAGTGCCATGGTCTAGTTGACTGGATAGGGCTGGGTGCTAGGTTGGACTGGATGATCTTGGAGGTCTCTTCCAACCTGGTTGATTCTATGATTCTATGATCTCATTGATGTCACTCTGAGGTGACTTTCTTGTGGCCTCCCAGTATCTGAAGGTGGCTGCAAAAAAGCTGGGGAGGGACTTTTGAGGCTCTCAGGGAATGACAGGACTGGGGGGAATGGAGCAAAGCTGGAGGTGGGGAGAGTCAGCCTGGATGTGAGGAGGAATTTGTTCAACATGAGAGTGGTGAGAGCCTGGAATGGGTTGCCCAGGGAGGTGGTTAAGGCCTCAACCCTGGAGGTGTTTAAAGCCAGGCTGGACGAGGCTCTGGCCAGCCTGATCTAGTGTGAGGTGTCCCTGCCCATGGCTGCTGTTCCCAGGCTGAAATACCAAGGTTTTGTGTCTTAATTCTGTTTCTTGGAATATTTTGGTGTGTGCTGGATTTGCCCCACATAGAATCACAGAATCAACCAGGTTGGAAGAGACCTCCATGATCATCCAGTTCAACCTAGCACCTAGCATGTACCATATGGGACCCTGTGTCCTATCTGGCACGAAGCTCAGTTGGGACCAGTAAGCCCTGCAACATTTTTCCCAAGGTTATACTTTCCAGCTGCATGTGATAATCCTTCACATGCCTGTGGGACTGTCCTTACCTTTCCTTCTTCAGCTTAGAAAGCTGCACACTGCAAGTGGGAAGCTTCTAACAGAACTGGAGCTGCTGTGTTGCCCCTGCTAAGACCTTCTGGAGGCCTTCAGTCAAAATTCATTGCTTTCTCCTGCTTCAAAGGAGGAAATTCTTGGAGAAACCACCTTCTGTTCCCAATTGCTACATCTGCTCTGTGACCTTAGCAAAGGCATTTCACCTTTTGCTGCCTCCCTGCAGCAAAGAGAAATGGTAAAGAAATGCATGGCTGTAGGAAAGTGGAATATGACATGGGGGAGGCAGCAGTGGTATCAGTCAGCAGATGGGGGATGAGCAAGAAGGGGCTATCTCTGGTTTGCAGTGCTATGTTCCTTCTCTTCTCCCTGTATTTTCTCTCCCAAGCAGTTGTGTTACCAGCAGGGAAGTTCACAGCCCTGCCCCAGCCCCCTCTCCTTGCCTTTCCTAGGAGGAATTTCATGTCCCTAGCAGCAGCCTGGACCTGCAACAGGCAGCATGCTCAGATTTCACTCTCTGCCTGCCTGACCTTTAGAAATATAACCTGCCAGTGATGGGAAACAGGTAAAGGAGGGTCAAGGGTTAGGGCTGGGTGGGCTACCAAACGAGTGGCAGACATTCCACTAACCCCCTTCTCCTTCCACAGAGGAAGAGAAAGGGAATAAGAGAGAGAGAGACTTCAGTGCTGGAAGCTAAACCAGCTTCAATGAAATCACAGAAATCAGAGAAACATGCAGGCTGGCAAAGCCCCTCAGGATCACCAAGGCCAACCTAGAACCCTACTCTACAAGATTCACCTTAAACCATAGCCCCAAGCACCACATCCAAACCAGCCTTAAACACATCCAGGGTGGGTGACTCCAGCACCTCCCTGGGCAGCTCATTCCAGTCCCTGACCACTCTCTCTGTGAAAAACTTTTTCCTAGTGTCCAGTCTAAACTTCCCCAGTCTCAGCTTGAGGCCATTCTCCCTTGTTCTGTCTCCAATTCCCTGTGAGCAGAGCCCAGCAGCAGCCTCTCCACAATGTCCCTTCGGGTAGTTGCAGACAGCAATGAGGTCTCTACTCAGCCTCATCTTTCTCAAACTAAATAATAACAATAAAATTAAATATGTACAACTATGTACAAGCCAATATTGAACCAAACCCCTCTAGTGGCAACTGTGCCAGCACCACCTGTGGGCAAGCACTGGGCAAGTCCCAGACTGGACTCAGTGGCAAATGGGAGCCAGATTCAGGAGCTGGCTTCAGGAGCGCACGAATCAGGATTGAAAGCAGAACAGAGTCCTCCCCTGGTGACAGCCATTGAAGAAGGGGTTAGACCCTTGTGCTCCCTCAGCTTCACACTGAATATGGCATACATGGAATGGAATCCATGGCTGGTCAGTTTAGGGTCACCTGCCCTGTCCACTGCTCCCCAAGGATTTGCTTACTGCACCCCCAACGCAGCAGGTAAGGTTTAGCAGTGACTTTGGTAGGAGCAATTATAAGCAAGAGCCTTTCTGCATCTCAGTCCTTGGTACTGGCTATAAACAGCAGGTCTTGCCACTTGGAGAACGGGACACTGTGAAAACAACATTCTGCAACTGCCTGAAGGGGAAGCTGTAGCCAGGTGGGGTTGGTCTCTTCACCCAGGCAACCAGCAAAGTCACTGCTAAACCTTGCCTGCCACGCTGGGGATGCAGTAAGCACAGAGAGAGTGGACACAGTCTGAAGCTGTGCCAGGGCAGGTCTAGGCTGGATGTTAGGAGGAAGTTGTTGTCAGAGAGAGTGATTGGCATTGGAATGGGCTGCGCAGGGAGGTGGTGGAGTCGCCGTGCCTGGAGGTGTTGAAGCCAAGCCTGGCTGGGGCACTTAGTGCCGTGATCTGGTTGATGGGCTGGGGCTGGGTGCTAGGTTGTGCTGGATGAGCTTGGAGGTCTCTTCCAATATGCTTAATTCTATGATTCTAAACCAAGCTGTGAACTTCAGAAATTGAAGTCACTTAAAGGTGTCCCTGCCTATGGTGGGGAGTTGGAACTGGATGAGCTTTGAGGTCCCTTCCAAACCATTCTATGTTTGAATCCAGCAAGAACATTGCCCACTTAGCAAAAGCAATCCAGTTGCACACTACATGAAACATCTTGGAAGGAAGCTTAGAAAACTTGGAGAGTTTTGAGAAGCTGTTTTGGGGGTTTTGGTTTTGAAAGGAAGGCATTTTTAAGCAGGAAGAGGTTGCACAAACAGTTCAAATCAGTCTGTAATTGAACCCAGCTGTGGGGCTGATAGAAAACCTTGGCAAGCACCTGCCCAATGTGTGTATCCTGGTCTATTTTCAGTTCATTGCTGCCACGTTTTAGAGCTGGGAAGCAAGCAGTTACTACAGATGTATCTGACAAAGGATGCTTGTGAGGTGTAAATTACAACTGCCTGCTTCTGGGATCTGCATCCTTCCTATCCCATTGAGTAGAGTAGTGCAGGAGAAATGCAGTATCTTATGGGGGTCTACAAGAAAGGTGGTAGGAGTCCCATCCCTGGAAACATTAAAGATCAAGCTGGATGGGGCTCTGAGCAACCTGAGCTACTCTACTCTGCCCTGCTGAGGCCACATCTGGAGTACTGTGTCCATTTCTGGGCCCCTCAGTTTAACAGGGACATAGAACTGCCTGAGAGTCTCCAGAACAGAGCCACAAAGATGCTGAAGGGAATGGAACATCTCTGTTACGAGGAGAGCCTGAGGGAGCTGGGGCTGTGCTGCTTGGTGAGGAGGAGACTGAGAGGTGACCTCAGCAATGGTTATAAAGATGAAAAGGTGAGTGCCAGGAGGCTGAAGCCAGGCTCTGCTGGGTGATGCCCAGTGCCAGCACAAGGGGCAGTGGGTGGAAGCTGAGGCATAGGAAGATTCATTTAAACATGAGGAGGAATTTTTCTTCTGTGAGGGTGACAGAAAACTGGAACAGGCTGCCCAGGGGGGTTGTGGAGTCTCCCTCTCTGGAGATATTCAAAACCCACCTGGACATGTTCCTGTGTGACTTGCTCTGGGTGATGCTGCTCTGGCAGGGGAGTTGGACTGGATGAACTTTGGAGGTCCCTTCCATCCCCTGACATTCTGTGATTCTATAATTCTAAGATGTCCCTGCTGACTGCAAGGAGGTTGGACTAGCTGAGCTTTACAGATCCCTTCCAACCCAGCCCATTTGATGAGTCTCTGGGTGGACAGCCCATGAGACAGATCAGCTGAGACCCATGAACTACAGAGAAAACACCTGCAGGTCCTTAACCTGACTGATGGACACTCACACCAGAGATAGATCCTGTGCCAGCAGCTAGCCACTGGCATGGGCACAGGGAGGGTGAGGCAATCCCATCACAACACATGCAGCAAGACAGAAATGGTTAATTGGATGCCAAAGCTGCATGCAGCTCAGCCCTGAGCTTATCAGGGGGGAGATGATGACAAGAGCTGCCTGGCAGCTGTGGCTCTGGGGGCTGTTTGGGCCAGAGTGACACTGACCAAAAAGACATTTGATTGAATTTTGCTTCTGTGACCTGATTACCTGGCTGCTGCCCAGCTTTTGATGTCTTATCAGCTGTTCTCCAGCCAGAAGGGAAATGCTGACCCACGGCCAGAAAGCAGCAGCAGAGCACAGCTTGGTTTGGACAGGTAATAAAAACCATATTTTATATATACATATATATATATAAAAGGAGTCTCAAGGTACTGGATTAAAGAGACCAAGGGGCTTTTATATTTCATTGAGGCACTTCCATATTATCTCAGTGACAAGCAGGGGGCTGCTGGGCCAGGGTTATCTTGTGATTTCCAGTCCAATTTTAGTGTTTTACTGCTGCCTTCAGCTGGCAAAGCGATAAAGGCAGCAGCCAAGCACTCGGGAGCCTTCTCTGCAGAAATGGGCAGAGGATCAGAGCCCAAGTTTGTGACAAGCAATTAAAAAAGCAAGAAGTCCTCAGTCTGGGTGTTTCTTCATCAGGAAATCAAGCTGACAAAGCAAACCCAGTTGAAATCTTTGCTGCAGAGGATAGCTGTGTAGGCAGGGAGCCTGCTATGGAGCATGCCCCAAGTCCCAACCCCTGCTTCAGGCACTTCTGGGAAACTATTTGGTCAAACCCACCAGCCCAAGACCTCAGGGCACATCATTTCCATAGCACAGGAAGTGGAATAGACCCTGTTCAAAACTGCCCCCATCTTACACGATCATAGAATCAACCAGGTTGGAAGAGGTCTCTAAGCTCATCCAGTCCAACCTAGCACCCAGCCCTAACCAATCTACTAGATATTGCTCCCTGACAGCTCACTGCAGCAGCTAACCCAGTTCTCACCAGCTGGGGCAAAGCCCAGACTCTCCAACCTGATTCCCAAACCCTATGGAAAACTACTTTTTGCTATCAATTTTCCCTGCTGTGTCTCAAGGATCTGTTCTCAAAAGGCCCAACCAAAGCAGAGCAGAGAAGCATAGACTCCGTAAGCCAAGCCAGAAATGGGGTTGAGCCAAAGCAACCCCACCCCCTACCCCCCAACAAACCCAACAACAACATAAGGAACAGTTAGATCATTATTTTTTCCCCCTCCCAGTCATTATAACTTTAAATTGCTTGCCATCATTTGTAATGAAAACCACAGATCCACATGCGTGGGTGAGCTAAAGAGAAAGTACATGTCTGGGGTTGGCAGCCAGCTTTGACTTCAGCTGCAGGAGAGCTTGCAGCTCCTCTGAACATCCTCCCCCACCCCCCCAACACTCACAGGATCACAGAATGCTCTGGCTTAGAAGGCACCTCCAAAGCTCATCCAGTCCAGACTTCCCCCCAGCAGTCAACAGGGACATCCTCAACCAGATTATGTTGGCCAGAGCCCTGTCGAGCCTCACTTTGAATCACAGAACTGTAGAGGTTGGAAGGCACCTCCAGAAAGCATTGAGTCCAATTTCCTTGCCAAAAGCAGGATCCCCTAGGGTAGTGTACACAGGAACACATCCAGGTGGGGTTTGAATCCTCCAGAGAAGACTGCACAGCCTCTCTGGGCAGCCTGCTCCAGGGCTCTATCACCCTCACTGTGAAGAAGTTTCTCCTCACGTTGAGGTGAAACCTTCTCTGTTCCAGTTTGTAGCTGCTGCTCCTTGTCTTATTGCTGCTGACCAGCAAAAAGAGCTTGGCCCCAGCCACTGACACCCACCCCTCATATATATGTACACATTGATCAGATCTCCTCTCAGCCTTCTCTTCTCCAGACTAAACAGCCCCAGGGCTCTCAGTCTCTCTTCTTAGGGGAGATGCTAAAGTCCCACACTCATCCTCCTGACTCTCTGTTGGACTCTCTCCAGCAGGTCCCTGTCTCTCCTGAACTAGGGAGCCCAAAACTGGACATGGTGTTGCAGGTGTGGTCTCACCAGGGCAGAGCAGAGAGGGAGAAGAACCTCCCTAGCCCTGCTGGACACACCTTTCCTGATGCACCCCAAGATGCCATTGGCTCTCTTGGCCAATATCTCCAGGGGTGGGTGCAGGGCAGGGGGCAGTGAAGCAGCTCTGGATTTGCCAACACACAGCTCACTGCCCCTTGAACTTGAACTTTCCCCTGCACCACTGGCAATGACATTTGGTCTCCCTTTCTGCCATTGCTTCCCTGCAACCCTCTTCAGGCACCCCAACAGCCACATCGCAGGCAGGAGGCCGCATAGGAGGGCAACATAGCTTCAGTCTTTGCTTCTAAAACGAGCACTTGGCAAGCTTTAAATATAACAGGTCCTCGTTGGCATAGTGCAGTCGGAGCCAGCTGTGCACTAGGACGAAGTCCCAGCACTTGGTGGTAACAGATAGCAGTAAACCTTACCAGCAGCTTGCTGAGAGGACTAACATAGCTCAGCAGGGTGTGTGTGTGTCTGTGTGTGTGGAAGGTTCTGCCTCCCAGCTATAATTAGCAAGTCATTCAGCATGATAGGAATGGCTCTCTGGACCAAAGCAGCTGCTGCCCCCGCGCAGTAAGTGCCTCAGAGGTTTTATTTCAAAGGAGCTCTGGCCTTATTCCCCTAGACTTGGGTGTCCCTGCCACAAGGACTGAAAAGTAGTCTGGACCATCTCAGGTGGGGCTGGACTGGTTGTGATGTGCATGTGAAGGCACCTGGGTGTCATCAGCCAAAGCTCCCCTCCAGCACATCCTAGCACACATCTGCTCTGAACCACAGGGTGAGGCAAGGAGGTGCAGCCACATATCTTGGGCTTGCATCTTTACTCTGAGGAAAAGAGGAGTCAAGCTTAAAGGCAGCAGCTCTGGCTCTTCTCCTTCCCTCTGCTGATATGAATCATGGGTAGATGATGGTGCCTGCATCTACAGCTCTGCCCTCTCCCAGAAGCTGGTCCCTTGGTCCTCCCATCTCACAGACAAAGCAGGTCCCATTGGAATGGTCCTGCAGTTCTCCACACCCTGCATGAGACCAGTTGATGCCATTGGTACAGACATGAGGCTTGCCACAGACCGTCACATCCTGGAACTGGGAATAGAAGAAGGAAAAAGAAAAGGCAGGCAAAGTGTGCTACAAACTCAGGTCTTCAGACTGACTTTTACCAGGGAAGTGCCAAGACTCTGGACAGCCTCATGGCCAAGGTAATATAGGGACACAGTCATCATAGCCTGTGGCTTTAGAGGAGGTCTGAGGGATCTTTCCTACTTTTATTTCTTTCTTGTTGTTTATTGTATCTCCATGGGAGGGTTTTAATGAGCTCTGAAATGCCAGTAAGAAATGAAGCAGCCCAAGTTTGTCAAGGGCAGGGGGAAAGTCTTCTGGAGCCAGCCCTGTTACTCCAGGGATCAATGTTCCCCTTCATGCTTTTCTCGGGCAGCTTAGGAATTATGCAGAGAGATGTTTTGACTGGAAATAGATGTCACCAAGGAAACACTGCCCAGGTCTAGCACCCCTTCTGACCTAGGGCAAAGCCAGCAGCAGGCACAGAAGCTCCCTAGCAGCCTCAGAGCAAAGCAAAGCCCCAGGGAAGTCTTATAGCAGTTTGCATGGCGGAGGCCCCAGATGGCCACCACCATCCCTGTGCTATTAATAAGGACTATTTTGGAACAAATGATCATTTTGCAAGCAGCCAGGCTATTTATTAGCCTGATTAGCACTCCTGCCAGCTGCAAGGTGTTTCATATCCCTCGTGCATTGCAGAGGGAGCCTGACCAAGAGGGCACAATGGTGCAAGCCAAAGGAATGAACTGGCCTCTGGGTGCGGTTTTAGTGTTTGGGAAGCTGATGGCATTTGTCTGTTCACTTGGCTCTTGACAGGAACGACCTGCAGCAGCTATTTTGTGTAGTTAGAAGCACACAAAAAAAAAGAAAGAAAGAGGGTGCAGCTCAAATTTGCTGTGTTAGACCCCTTCAAGGATTGCTGCTTCCCATCCTGGCATGCACTCTGCAAACAGAGGTTTGGTAACTTCAAGGGGCAGAGCTGTTCCCAAGGCTTCAAGGCACTTGTTGCATTTTATGGTCCTGCAAAATGAGGTCTTCTGCATGTTGGAGAGTAAACACAGCCAGGGAACAATAAGAAAAAGGGAAAGCAAGGAGGAGGATGAGGCAGCATCACCCCAGTGCAGTACCCTGAGGGGATCTCTGCTTGGAAGCAGTCCTGAAACCTTTACTTCTTTAGCTCTGCCAGCAATAGGTTGTGTAGGGTGGAGGCTTTTATGCTACATGATTGTTTTTCTCCCTGTATGAGAGACTACTATTAAATGGTAGTGCTGTCACTGGCTTCTAATCCCTCTTAAGGGTCTTTGCTCTTTTAGCCTGTCTGTTTCTTAACCCACCTCTCACCAGCTGGAAGGACCAAAAGCAGGACAAAAAGCTTTGGGAGGACAAAGGCAGATTTTTTTTCAGAGGGTTTTTTCTACACAGCAAAAGGTAGAACATGGGAACAGGCAAAACCTATCCCTTGGGCCAGTGACAATAAACTCTTCTCAGCCACAGTGACCAGCAGCTGTTGGCCCCTGCTCCAGCAGTCACACACCAGGGCTCAATGCTCCACACAACCACGCTGCTTCAGGCTACAGAGAGCAAAGAACCTCCCTTGTGTCCACCCTTCCAGCCCAAGAGCTGCCCACCTATGGATTCTGCAGCATCTACAAAGCCTTCCACGGGTTTGGGAAGAAGCCAAAAAAGCAGATTCATAATGGAAACTCCACTGCAGCCTTCAGCATAGTTTGGCAGCTCTCATCCTATAATAAACCCAAAGCACATGTGAGGCTGAAAAAGCAGCGAGGTGAATTCTCTATTCCTGTTTGCAGTATTTTTAGCACCCAGAGCCATTTTTAGCTTGGGGTTTGAGGTTGTTTTTTTTTTTCTTTTTAGTTTGGGTTTAGGCTTTTTTTTCCCCTCTCTCTTTCAGTCTAAGGGTGTTGTCAAAATACAGGCATTGCTCACAGCGCAAGCAGCTGTCAGTCAAGGCAGCTAATCCAAACCAAGAAATGCTCAGCAACCCAATTCTTGGCAAGCTGTAACAGTGCAAAAATGAGAAGCTGTTCCCCGTGGTGAACATTTCTCCACTGGACTCCACAGGACTGCAGTGAGGAAATGGGTGGAAGAGGAGTGGGGGTGGGGGGCGGGAAGTCAGAGCTGGCGTTCTGTAGGCAGCCGAGAGGGAAAGGAATCCTGAAATCCCCCAGCAAGAGTTTGGGTTTGCATGGTGGCATAGCTGCTTGTTTCCTCCTCAGAGGCTGATTACAATGCAATCTGCATTTCTGTTTAAAAATACTTCTGCTGCTGTCTAGGCTGTGGTGTAAACAGGATGCACTGAAATGTCAGCCTGGTCATGGGGAAGCAGAGCCCTCGGATCTCTGCTGGGCGAGCAGCTCAGGTCTGTTAGCCTCAGGCAGCCACTGCCAGCTGATGGCTGCTTGCTCTGTGTGTGTGCTTGAGACTGAAAGCAAAAGCTGTGCCTGGGGGCTGCCCAGCCTGCTGGGGTAAGGCTCATTGGAACATGCTTGAGATAGTCAGATCACTGGTGGCAAAGAGAAAAGCATGGCAAAGTCTGCATCGTTCACTGGTTTGCTAAAAGGGGTGGAAAAGCCAAAGGGCAAACAATGGTGTGCTACAGGCTGGGGACAGAGTGGCTGAGAGCAGCCAGGCAGAGAGGGACCTGGGGGTGCTCACAGACAGTAGCTGAAGATGAGGCAGCAGTGTGCCCAGGTAGCCAGCAGAGCCAATGGCATCCTGGCCTGGATCAGGAGCAGTGTGGCCAGCAGGACAAGGGAGGTTCTTCTGCCCCTGGACTCAGCACTGGGCAGGNAGGTGGTGGAGTCTCTGTGCCTGGAAGTGTTGAAACAAAGCCTGGATGAGGCACTTAGTGCCATGGTCTGGTTGAATCAGTGAGGGTTGGAAGGGACCTCCAGGATCATCCAGTTCCACCACCTCATCCAGCCTGGCCTTAAAACACCTCCAGGGATGAGGCTTCCATCACCTCCCTGGGCAACCCTTTCCAGGCTCTCACCACCCTCATGCTGAAGAACTCCTTCCTAACATCCAGTCTGAATCTACCCATCTCTAGCTTGGTTCCATTCCCCCCGGTCCTATCACTACCTGACACCCTAAAAAGTCCCTCCCCAGCTTTCTTTTAGATACAAAAAGGGCCTCAATAAGGTCACCTTAGAGCCTTCTAGTGCTAGGTTGGACTGGACAAGCTTGGAAGTCTCCTCTAACCGGATTGATTCTCTGATTCTATGGTCTCTTCATAAAACAGGATTCCCAGAAGACCAGAGAGGGTTTTATGGAAAATCCATTTGGCATTACCTGAGCTGCAGGAAAATGTTTGTCAGCATATCATGACTGGTAAAGGACTAAGGATGAAATTAATTGCTTAGAAAATTACTTTGCAAAATGAAATAAGGAACATTTGTTTCAACTCAGTGAGCACCAGAGTGCCTCTGGAATGAGCAATCTTCTATCTGGTTTGCTTCTTTCTGGTTAATGAATGACCAAATAGGTTTGTTTTGCAGTAAGCAGCCAGCAGCTAGGAAGCAATCCTGCCCCCACCATGAACCAAACCCAAACCTGCAGCCCAGAAATCAATCAGAAATGCAAGGCTGCTGCTGGGTTACTTACAGAGGGCTGCAAACCTGTTAGAAAACAGATTTCTCACCCAGGTGATCTTGGTGCCTGTCCTCTCAAAAGCTGCCTTACGCAAGCAGAGAGCAATGAGTTCAGCCCTCAGCCTCCTCTTCTCCAGACTGAACACCCTCAGCTCTCTCAGATGCTCCTCAGAGCCCAGGTGCTCCAGACCCTTCTCCAGCCTCCTTGCCCTTCTCTGAACACTCTCCAGCCCCTCAATGTGCTTTTTGCAGTGAGGATCCCCGAACACAACACTTAGGTGTGGCCTCACCAGTGCTGGACCCAGGAGGATGATTCCCTCCTGTCTCTGCTGCCCACCCTATTTCTAACTCAAGCCATGATGCCATTAGCTTTTTTGGCCATCTGGGCACTGCTGGCTCATGTTCAGTGAACAAATCCCCCCAGGTCCCTCTCCAAGCTTCACCTTTCCAAGCACACATCCCCAGGTCTGTAACCGGTTGTTGTCACCCAGGTGCAGGACCTGGCACTTGGATGTCCACATCCTCATCACCAATGGAAAGAGATCTCTCTGCTCTGGCAAGCTCTGGGTAGAGGTCAAGGAAAGCCAGCTGAGGTGGTTAAGATATTTTGGGTGGGCTGGTGGGTCAGAAATTACCCCTGCACTGCTGCTGACAGATTTTAGCTGAGCTGGAAGGTGCTAGAAACATAAGATGAGGAGGGGCCAGCAGTGGCAGGCAGGAACAGTTGACCAAGCACTGTGCATAGCTAAGAAATGAAACACAACAGGGATGATATAACCCAATATATGAAAACCCCAATCCTCTTCTCTCTGGCTGTCACTGAGAGCCTCACTGAGAGAAATTTTAACACAAGAAACCCCTCAAGTCCTTGTGTTGATGTTCCCAGTGCAGAAGCAAGGCTGCGTTTCTCCTGCTCAACCCACCCTGGTCACCTATGCACAACTTAGGAGCTTCACTGTGTCAGGGCTGAGGCCTCACTCAACACCAAAAAGAGCTAAAAGGAACTGTGGAGAAGCTGGATACCAATGCAACATACACTACCTGAAAGCTGTGCTGCCTCCTAGGCTGGCAGGCAGCATCCCCACAAGTGCTCAGCGAGGGCATGGCAGCTCTTGCTCCTCATCCCTGCATTTCTGGCCCTCCTGTTTGCAGAGCAGCCCCTGAAAATGTGCCCTTACCCCTACCCTGGAAAGAGCCAGCCATTTGCTGCTGTTTTCATTCTGCTGAGGAAATTTGGATGGGTTCACAGTGTACAAACATCTCCTGGTTTCAGACAAAGGACAGGCTGCCTCGCCACTTGGGTTGCTCAAGGCTGGCAAGGCAATCAAGGAGCTGGCAGCTAACCCTGGGGACTCAGACTGCCTTTTTCCCTCCTCCCCTCCCACTCCCTCCTTGCACCAGATGTCAGCTGGGACACAGCAAACTGCCTGCTGTCCTCCCAGCTCCCTGCCTGCCTTCAGCAGCTTCCCAGCACTTCCCAGTGCTTCACAGGACCACAGGATGTTAAGGGTTGGAAGGGACCTCAGGAGAGCTTCCAGTCCAAATCCTCTGCCAGAGTAGGACCAGAGAATCCAGAGCAGGTCACACAGAAACACATCCAGACAGAGCCAGAAAGGCTTCAGAGAAGGAGACTCCACAACCTCTCTGGGCAGCCTGTGCCAGGGCTCTGGGACCCTTACAGTCAAGAAGTTCTTCCTCATGTTGAGGTGGAACTGCCTGTGCTGTAGTTTATACCATTACCCCTTGTCCTATGCAGGGCACAAGTGAGCAGAGGCTGTCCCTGTCCCTCTTGACCCCCAGCCCTCAGCTGCTTATAAACATTATATAATCACAGAATCAGTCAGGGTTGGAAGGGACCACAAGGATCAGCCAGTTCCAACCCCTCTGCCATGGGCAGGGACACCCTACCCTAAATCAGGCTGCCCACAGCCTCATCCAGCCTGGCCTTAAACACATCCAGATCCTCAATCATCTCTCTGGGCAACCCATTCCAGGCTCTCACCACTCTCTAAGTCTCCTCTTCACCAGGCCAAACAGCCTCAGGTCCTTCAGCCTCTCCTCATCAGGCAGTGCTCCAGCTTCTTCAGCATCCTTGTAGCCCTCTGCTGAACTCTCTCCAGCAGATTCCTGTCCCTCCAGAACTGGATGCAATATTCCAGGTGAGGTCTCACGAGGGCAGAGTCAAGACTTCACCTGGAATATTGTTTCCCAGCACTGCCTGCCAGCCTGTCCCTTCCAGCAGAGCCATCCATCCTCTGCATGCTGAGCAGACATCTGTGCTCCTAGCTTGCCAACCTTCTCCTCTCTACTGACTTGGCTGTTTCTCTACTGACTTGGTTGTTCTACTGCAGAGCTGCCTTTCTGATCTGGAGAGAAGGTAGATAAGGAGCACCTAAAAAAATCCCACACTAAATGAAAATCAAGGCAGGGAGGAGCAGCCCCAGAGGAATAACAACAATTTCTGGTGAAATAAAGCTCAGTAGATATTTCCCTTCCTTTCAGTGTTCCCTTTTCTCCTTCCTGCTCTCAACATTGCACCATTGGGTTGGTTTGCTACCAGTAGAAATACCTGCAAGAAGGTTTCAGCAAAGGTGAGGGGCAGGCTCTTCCCCCAGCTAAAGTGAAATACCTTCAAGATGTGCCATGGGAGGTTTAGGATGGACATGAGGAACAATTTCTTCCCCTCAAAAAAGGGTTGTGAAGCCCTGGAACGAGCTGCTCAAGGAAGTGGTGGAATCATCATCCCTGGAGGTATTTAAAGGCTGTGTAAATGTGGTGCTGAGGGACAGGGTTTAGTGGCGACCTAGCAGCTCTAGCTTGATGCTTGGATTTGATTTTAGAGGTCTTCTCCAACCTAAGCAATTCTATGGTTCTACACAGTTATAAACTGCAGGCAAACATCTTGCCTGGATGGTCTGAAAGATGCTGAGGCTCAGGTGTTGAGCTGAGGCAGCTCCTGTAAGGCTGGAAGAGCAGGACACTACACTGCTCCTGAAGCTGCCTGACCTCTAGGGAGCATCACAGCGAGAGCAGCAGGAGTTTCTTTACCTGTCAGCAGTGCCTACCCTGTGCTGGCTGGTGGCACTCACTGAATCATAGAATGCTTCAGGTTGGAAGGGACTTCAAAGATCATCTAGTTCCAACCCTCCACTATAGGCAGGGACACCTCCCACTAGAACAGGTATGAAAATAGAATCAACCAGGTTGGATCAAGCAAGTTGGAAGAGACCTCCAAGATCATCCAGCCCAACCTAGCACCCAGCCCTGGGCAAGCAACCAGACCATGGCACTAAGTGCCCCAGCCAGGCTTTGCCTCAACACCTCCAGGTACAGAGACTCCACCACCTCCCTGGGCAGCCCATTCCAATGCCAATCACTCTCTCTGCCAACAACTTCCTCCTAACATCCAGCCTAGACCTGCCCTGGCACAACTTGAGACTGTGTCCCCCTGTTCTGTTGCTGGGTGCCTGGCAGAAGAGACCAACCCTCAGCTGGCTACATTGATACAGATATCAATATGAGATGATAGGTATTTTGCCTAGGTCTCAGAAAAAGCCTCACCAGGGCTACCCCTACACCCTTGCCAGAGATTTAATGCCAGAGATGGGATAAAAGACATTTCTTCTAAATTTTCAAGGCTGATGGGTGAGACAAGAAGGGTCACAAGACCCAAAGGAAGCGACTTTTGTGGCTGGGAATAAGGAGAGAGCAAGATGCTCGAGCCCTGGCTCTGGCACAAGCCTCTCCTGCCTGTAAGAGCCTGACTGTGCTGTTTGTTACCATCTCCAAAGCAGCTTTATTTAGAAGAAAACCAAATTGCTGCAGCACCCCTGGGAGCAGGTCACCACATAGCCCTGGCAGCACAGCACCAGGCTCTGTTTGCCCCAGTGTGGGCAGGGCACAGAGAGCAGCCTTCATTGCACAGGTTGACCCAGAAGTTGGGAGAGATCCGAGGTTCATCGACTCCCCCTGAGCAAACAGGGCAGAACTAAGCTCATCTCACATCACCTGCAGCCAGCCAATACCCAAGTGGAGGCAGGAGTGGAGAGGCTGATGGCTACTGCCCAGCCTCACAGCTCCTCTGACTGCTGACCCCTCCGAGGGACACGGATGGAAGTTGCTGCACTCAATGCAAAGTTCAGACAGCTGCAAAGAATTTGCTTCACTTGCCAAAAGACAGGGGAAAACAAAGTTACAAACCACCAATGCTTCCCTAAAAAAACAACAAACAACCCCAAGTCTGTGCAGGTCACTTGGGAGGAAGGCAGCAAGATGCTAGGAGGGGGTGACTGGGGCAGATGGGGAAAGGCTGCAGATCTTGCCCAGGCAAGACTGACATTGTTTGAAGGAGAATCACAGAATCAACCAGGGTGGAAGAGACCTCCAAGATCATCCAGTCCAACTTACAGAATCAAATATGTTCCTAATGCCCAACCTAAACCTCCCCTAGTGCAATTTGAGGCCATTTCCTCTCGTCCTACTGCTTGTTACTTAAGAGAAGTGACTGCCCCCACCCTGCTACAACCTCCTTGTAGAGAGCAACACCTCCTGTCCTCAGTCTGCTTTTATCCAGGCTGAACAGCCCAGTTCCCTCAGCTGCTCCCCATGAGCTTTACACCTTTCACCTGCTTCACTGCTCCTCTTTGAGTGTACTCCAGCACCTCAAGAGCCTTCTTGTAGCGAGGGGCCCAAAACAACCCAGTATTCAAGGTGTGGACCCCACTAGTACAGAGAGCAGGGGCCAAACATAGAATCATAGAATCAACCAGGTTGGAAGAGACCTCCAAGCTCAGCCAGCCCAACCTAGCACCCAGCCCTGGCCAATCAACCAGACCATGGCACTAAGTGCCCCAGCCAGGCTTGGCTTCAACACCTCCAGGCACAGCGACTCCACCACCTCCCTGGGCAGCCCATTCCAATGCCAATCACTCTCTCTGCCAACAACTTCCTCCTAACATCCAGCCTAGACCTGCCCTGGCACAACTTGGGCAGGCCAGGACATGTTCAGTCATACCTCGGCCTATTCAGGCCTATTTCGGCCTGTTCAGGCCCTACCACCGCAGCCCACTACAGCAGCACACCGAAGCAGCCCAAAGCCTTCTCCCCACACAAAAACCTACCTCCAGTTCTTCATCCTTCCCCTGCTCTGGGAGAGTCCTTCCTTAGGTAACCTGCCCCCACACCTGCCAGCCGCAGGGGGTTCAGGCCCAGCAGATGGCAGCCAGCAGGAGCTCCCAGTTCCCTCCCCAGACAGGTGCTGGGATCTCTGTGCAGGGAGGGGGTCTCCTGAGGCAGAGAGCAGCAGGGGAGCGCTCTGGCCACCCCTTCCCCCTGCTGAGCAAGTGAGCTAATTAAACAGGCCGTGCCATTAACTACTAATGAGGATGCATGGCCTGGGCGAGCCTGGTGGCCTCCCAGCACAGCAGGAGGCTGCCTTTCCACTTTCTCCCACAGGGAGAATCCTCTTGGAGCGTCCTCCTCTGCCTGCTGGGCTGGTGAGGAGGTGAGGGAGGCAGAGCAGCGGCAGCAGCCGAGCACCCTGTAGCAGCTTGCCGGCTGAGGGTCTGAGGCGGGGAGCAGTCCTGCTGCTCGGCCCGGAGGCAGGCACCGCAAGCTGTGCCTCGCTTTGCCCAGCAGCTCTCTGGCAAGTGGCCTCCAAAAGCGTTTCTCGCTGGCTGCTGCTGCTTCCCTCGGGGAGAAACTCGAACTCCAGAGCTGCCAAGGACACGGCGTCCATGGTGGCATTCCCTTGGGTGCAGCTTCGCCTGGGGGAAGGGGCCAGAAGTCAGGCAGAAGCTGGCAGAGGGCTGCAGTGAGGGGAGAAGAGGCTGAGCCCCTCAAGTGCCCGGAGAGAGGAAAAGGAAACGACCTCAGGCTGCACCAGGGGAGGCTTAGGTTGAACATTAGCAAAAACCTCTTCACCAAAAGCGTTGTCAAGCCCTGGAACAGGCTGCCCAGGGAAGAGGTGGTGGAGTCATCATCCCTGGGACCTGTAGCTGTGGTACTTAGGGACGCGGCTTTAGTGTTGGACTCGATGGCCTTAAAGGTCTTTGCCAACCAAAACGAATCTGTGATTCTGTGCCCCAGCAGGGAGTCGATAGCCCTGCCTGAACCCCCCCACTCTGGGCAAGGGGCCCTCGCTGGCAGCCGCCGCTGCTGTCCTCTGGGCGCGCAGCAGGCGGCTCAGCGGGCAGCTCAGCAGGCAGAGCCCGAGCCCTGCGCCTGCCCCGCGGCCCAGCAGGCAGAGCCCGAGCCCTGCGCCTGCCCCGCGGCTCAGCAGGCAGAGCCCGAGCCCTGCGCCTGCCCCGCGGCTCAGCAGGCAGAGCCCGAGCCCTGCGCCTGCCCCGCGGCTCAGCAGGCAGAGAGGGGGGGACGCTGCCAGCTGAGGCGCAGCGGGTGAAGCAGTGCCCGGGAAGGAGGCCTTCTGGAAGCAGAGGTGGATGCTCCTGCCTCCAGCAGCTGCTGCTCAGGGATGCTGGGAGCTGTGGCAGCGATGGCAGGGGCCGGGCTCTGGCTCCCAAAGGAGGTCGGCGAGGCTGGAAGATCTGGAAGGTCGTTGCCTTTCCACGGGGATTCAGCACTGGCAACACCGTGACGCAAATGCCCTGAGGCGCTGCCTTTGGGTGCTGGAGGGTCTGAACATCTGAACGCTTTCCCTGCAGCCAAGGGGCTTGGGGAGGAGGCAGCCTGCACTCACACACACCCCACACTCCTCTGCCAGCCCAGGAGGGCATTGCCCTCCCCAGGGACAGCTGCTGGGTCAGTCACCTGCGGGGCACTGCAGTGGTGCGGAAGGAACCACAGCAGCCGGCAGGAGCAAACCTCCCCCCGGGAAAGGAGCAGAAACTGGCAGCAATCGAGCAATTACTCCATGACTGAGAGCTACCAGAGGAGCTTAGGAAGCTCAGCTCAGGCAGGGGATGAGGCCACAGGCAGCAGGGACACCATCTGCCCAGGCACATTCCTGTTCACCCTGCAAACCCAGGGGCAGCTTTTTATATCCCCCGTGTCAGCAAAGAGTGTCTCTGCAGAAGCTCATGGAAACAGAAGCACAGACTGGGGTTCGGTTGGAAGGGACCTTTAAAAGTCATCTCATCCAACCTCCCCACCCTGCAGCCAGCAGGGACATCTTCAGCTAGATCAGGTTGCTCTGAGTGCCCCCTCCAACATGACTTGGAATGTCTGCAGGGATGGAAAGTGTTTGTATTAGATAATTATGGTACCTGAAAATCATTCCAGAACAACTTCCTGGGTTGGAGAGGTTGGCCCTGATTTGCCCTCCAAGCAGCGACTGCAATTACAGATTCTGTGGGGGGTGTTTATTTCTTTCAAGGGCCCACAGGGGCAGCAGCAACACTGCCATCTGGTCCCTTCTTGCCATCTTCTGACGTTCTCACCAGGCTGGCTATGAATTTCAGACCAGGGGGTTGTCTTCTCCACTGTCACTCGAGCTGCAGCAGGGTTGGAGGTGAGACACAACCACGGGGTTGGACCAGATGACATTTGGAGATCTCTTCCAACCCAGACCATTTTGGTGATTCTATGCGGAGGAGGTCTCTGAGCTGAGAGTTCAGAGCCAGAGTGTTCTGGACTGTGCCCACCTGTGCTACCAAACCTCCAGGGATGGAGCTTCCTGGCCATCTGCATAGTCACCCAAAGAAGGGCAACAAAGCTGGTCTGGCTCAGGATGAGGGAACTGAAGTCGTTCACCTGGGGAAAAGGAGGCTGAGCAAAGACCTCCTTGCTCTCTGTAGCTGCCTGAAAGGAGGTTGTACTGAGGTGGAAGTTGGGTCTCTTTTTCCAAGTACCAGGACATGAGGAGACAGCTTCAGGTTGTGCCAGGGGAGTGCATTTAGGTTGGGTATCAGGAAGAATTTCTTCACTCAAAAGTGTTGTCAAGCCCAGCAACAGGTTGCCCAGGGCAGTGGTGGAGCCACCATCCCTGGAGGGGTTTAACAGATGCAGATGTGGTGCTGAGGGATGCAGTTTAGCAGTGACTTGGCAGTGCTGGGTCAGCAGCTGGAGTTGATCCTGAAGGTCTTTTCCAACCTAAATGATTCCATTCCTCTGTGCTGTAAGCTCTGTCACCTACCCAAGGCAGCAGGAACAGTGCATTTGTTCCAGCATCGGCAAGTGGTTAGCTCTGGGTGTGGGGGAGGAATCCCATCCACAGCCTCTGAAGAAGACCTCTGCCACCTTCAGCAGGATGCAGCACACGTTCCTCAAGGTGAACTTTTGTTAGGAGCCAAGGAAGCTGCCAAGAGCAACAGCTGAGTAGCTCCTGGGAGAAGTAACCATGTGGCAAGAGGAAGGCAGGGGCAGGCAAAGCCACAAGAGTGCAAAGCTTCCGTTCCCAGAGGTGCTGCTGCAGGCAACTCATTTCAGAAAGAGATCTTGGCACTGGGGCAGGCTGATGCAGTGCCTGATCCCCAGACCCAGAGGGCACAACAGGAGGCTCAGCAGAGCATGGGATGGAGCAGGCAGAGTTTGTGGAGAAGGGAACAACTACCTCTGATGAACCTTCAAGAGAGTAAGGCCAAGAAAGGGAGATGCTGGAAGCAGAGAAACACAATCCAGAGTGAGAGGCTTGTGAACATCAGGTTAAGCTGGCAGGAGAGCCAAGAACTGCACACAAGCCCTGAGGGAAAAGCAGATCCTGAGCTTGGGCACCTAACACAGCCTGCCCTCAATACCCAGAGTGACGCTGGGCTGTGCTGCCCAAAGAAGATGAACCCATAATGTGCCTCCTTGCTCCAAAGCACGGAATGGTGACCCAGCCCACACCCATCTCTTTCCACTGGAACCTCTTACCAGCACTTTTAAGCCATTTATATTTAAATCAGACTCTTGACTCAGGTTTCTCGACCCAGTGAAGACAAAAGCAATTCACAACCCATTATGAACCTCTGTGTCTGTGCTTACTCTAGGGCCTATGAGGGGGAACTGCAGCTTGCCTCACTCCCTGGGCTGCCAAACTGGGCAATGGTTTTGGTGTGGCTTGAGCAGGCTGCTCACAAGGAGCATCCCAGTGAGACCTGCGTTCAGGAGGTCCAACAAGTGGCCTGTTGAGGAGTCAGGAAGGTCATCAGCTGGGAACTGACTGCCACGGGGGAAGCTGCAGTGAAAACTGAAAGGACTTCACCACCACTCCATCAAAACCTGGGACTCCATGCTGGACGAAGCAACCATTAACACTCAGGTACTTGGGATGCTGAAGCTGAATCGTGGTCAGCTGGATCAGCAAGGAGCAACCTGACACAGGAATGCATTTTACATCAGAAGAGAGCCCTAAGCTTGCAGCATTACTCCCTTTTTCATACCTAAAATACATCTGGGTATGGGAAGATCAGGTTTAGCTCTTCCTTGCAAGCAAACAGAATTGCAACATCCATACACTGGCATCCAGGGGCTCCTCTGAAGAGAGGTAGCTAGAAATGAGTTATATGAAGGCTTTTACTTAAGGCTGTTCAAAACACCTTCATTTCCTGGGGAAGCCAGATACAGAAATGGCCTGGAGCAGAGCCCTGTGAGGGGAGGCTGAGGGAGCTGGGGGTGTGCAGCCTGCAGAAGAGGAGGCTCAGGGCAGAGCTCATTGCTGTCTACAACTACCTGAAGGGAGGCTGTAGCCAGGTGGGGTTGGGCTCTTCTGCCAGGCACCCAGCAACAGAACAAGGGGACAGAGTCTCAAGTTGTGCTGGGGGAAGTATAGGCTGGATGTTAGGAGGAAGTTCTTCACAGAGAGAGTGATTGGCATTGGAATGGGCTGCCCAGGGAGGTGGTGGAGTCATCATCCCTGGAGGTGTTGAAGCCAAGCCTGGCTGGGGCACTTAGTGCCATGGTCTGGTTGATTGGCTAGGGCTGGGTTCTAGTTTGTGCTGGATGAGCTTGGAGGTATTTTCCAACCTGCTTGATTCTATGATTCTTTCTGATCTAGCTGAGGATGCCCCTGCTGACTGGATGAGCTTTGGAGGTCCCTTCCAATGCAAACCAGCCCTGTAAAAGAAAAGTGAAGAGAAGCCAAGTGAGAGCAGGGGCAGCAAGAAGGGACACCTGCAAAACAGGAGGCAGAGGCAGACAGACCAAGTCCCCACATCCCTCTTTTGTAACAGTTCCAGGCTGTATTTTAAATATCAAGTTCCTGGCTACTGCAGTTATTAGAACTGCCACAATGACTAAACACAACAAAGCAAAACAATTCCCCTGCCCCTTGCCAATGAGCCCAGGAGGCTGCTAACTGTGCTGTTACACAAGAACCTCAGCTAAAAGCTGGCAGCAGACTAACCGAGGCTGCAGGGAGCACAGCGTGTGTGGGCACCTGGTGCCCTCTCCTGGGCAAGACACAGCCTGCTTCTGCCAACCACTAAAACTGGATTTATACACGGAACAGCAGAACTGTTGAGGCTGGATTAGAGCTCTGAGATCATCCAGTCCAGCCTATGACCTAACACCAGCACATCGACCAGACCATGGCACTGAGAGCCGCAGCCAAGCTTGCCTTAAACACCTCCAAGCATGGTGACTCCACCACCTCCCTGGGCAGCCCATTCCAGTGTCCAATTTCCCTTTCTGTGAGGAAGTGCTTCCTGTCATCCAACCTAACCCTTCCCTAGCACAGCTTCAGGCCATGCCCTCTTATCTTGTCATAAGTTGCCTGGGAGCAGAGCTTGACCCCTACCTTACTACAACTTCCCTTCAGGAAGCTGTAAGAGTGTGGTAAGGTCCCCCTGAACCTCCTCTTCTCCAGGCTGCACACTCCCAGCTCCTTCAGCCTCTCCTCACAGGCTTTGTGTTCCAGGCCTCTCAGCAGGTCAGGCAGAAGAGAAGAAGTTAAACCACTTGCCAGAGACATCCTACCAAAGAGACACCCACCTCAGGCAGAAGAGAAGTTAAACCACTTGCCAGAGACATCCTGCTAAAGAGACACCGCTCAGGCAGAAAAGAAGTCAAACCATTTACCAGAGACGTCCTGCTAAAGAGACACCGCTCAGGCAGAAGAGAAGTCAAACCATTTACCAGAGACGTCCTGCTAAAGAGACACCGCTCAGGCAGAAGAGAAGTCAAACCATTTACCAGAGACGTCCTGCTAAAGAGACACCGCTCAGGCAGAAGAGAAGTCAAACCATTTACCAGAGACATCCTGCTAAAGAGACACAGCTCAGGCAGAAGAGAAGTTAAACCACTTGCCAGAGACATCCTACCAAAGAGACACCCAGGGTCAGGCAGAAGAGAAGTTAGACCACTTGCCAGAGCCATCCTACTAAAGAGACCCAGCTCAGGCAGAAGAGGTTTAACCACTTGCCAGAGCCATCCTGGGGCCATCCAACTCCTTGCAAAGGTCTGACCCAGCAGAGCTTCTTCCATCACAACATTGTTTATTATGTGACTTTTTACAATACAAACAAACCAAAAGAACTCATGATACAGAAATGCAGTATATGAATACAGCTTAAATGCCAAACGCTGATGCTGTCTTGTTGTGGTTTCTCTTTTCCCCTCGAGGCCATAGTTCCATTTCTAGTAAAATAAACCAAACAAAACCATAAAGACTGCACACAGGTAGGAACAGGTTGGTAGTTAACTCCACAATTATTGTGGGTTGAGTGGTGGGTTGTTTTTTTTTTTTGCCTAGAAACGACCTAGAAATGCACTTATTTATAGCACTTTTTTTTTCCTCTCTTCCTGCTACTTACCATAAAATGTAAAAAGGGCAACTTTAAAAGGCCAAAAAGAAAAGGTTTTACTCACTTGGTTGCTACCATAGGAAAGAAGCTATATTCTATTTAGGAGGGTCAATATATTGGGGGGGGGAGGAAGGGAAATAGCTAAATTAAATGTTATTACAAAAAAAAAAAACCAACCCCAAACAAACCAACAAAAACCAAAGCAGTAATGAGATCCTCCTGGCTACAGAAGTTACTAAATGAGAGTAGCATATAAAGAACCAAAAAAAAAACCCCCTCTCCCTCCCCCCCACCCAAAACCAGAAGAGGGTTGTTATAAAAAGCTTAGGTGCATTGGATTTGTTTGTTGGCTCTTCTTCTTTTGGGATTTCTTTTCATTTCTATTCCTTTTTTTTTTTTGCATTTCTTTCTGTATTTCTTTTTTTTTTTCTATTTCTTTTCTTATTTCTTTTCTGATTTTTTTTCTTCCTTTTTTTTTTCCCCCCCACTTTCTTTTTTTGATTTCTTTTTGCATTTCTTTTTTTTTTCTATTTCTTTTTTTTGATTTCTGATTTTTCTCTTTCGTTTTTTTTTCTCTTTCTTTTTTGGTTTCTTTTTTCTATTTCTTTTTGTAATTCTTTTTTTTTCTTTCTTTTTCTTTTCCTTTTTTCCCATTTCTTTTTCTATTTCATTTTTTATTTCTTTTTTTTCTATTTCTCTTTGTATTTATTTTTTCTATTTATTTTTGCATTTTTTCCCATTTATTTTCTTTTTTTTTTCCAATTTCTTTTCCTTTTTTCCCAATTTTTCTTTTTTTTCCCCAATTTCTTTTCCTTTTTTCCCAATTTTTCTTTTTTTTTTTCAATTTCTTTTGTTTTTTTCTCCATTTTTTCCCAATTTTCTTTCTTTTTTCTCCAATTTCTTTTCTTTTTATTCCCCAATTTCTTTTCTTTTTTTCTCCAACTTCTTTTCTTTTTTTCTCCAATTTCTTTTCTTTTTTTTCTCCAATTTCTTTTCTTTTTTTCTCCAATTT
>WAAF01018597.1:32738-45373 GCA_013400475.1 Tricholaema leucomelas
TTTCTTTTCCTTTTTTTTTTCAATTTCTTTTCCTTTTTTTTTCAATTTCTCTTCCTTTTTTTTTTTTCAATTTCTCTTCCTTTTTTTTTTTCCCATTTCTTTTTTCTTTTCTTTTTTTTTCCCCCATGTGTACTTTCAAACAATGGAAGTGTCACAACCCCAAAAATATAACAAACCCTCTCCCTCAAAAAAAAAAACCACCCCAAACCCCAAAGAATAAGGTCAACTGTGTTAGACTAAATTACATTATTGTATATGCTTGCACTGAATGGAATTCTTGGATTATAATAATTATCATTATAACAATAATAATATAGAGAAGCATTGGTTGCATCCTATTATGGCAATTTATCCTCACTATAAAACCCCTCAGGAGTCCTTTTTTTTTCCCCTCTGTGTCTGAGTGTGTTTTCAAACCAAACCACCAGAACATGATTGTACAACAGTAAAACGTTTGCTCTCTGCAGTAAAATGACAAAGTTCTCCTAAAACCCAAAAACCAACCAAACACTAATAACAAACCAAAAGGAAAAGGTACTCAGAGCTGTTGTTTTTTTCCCAAGTACACAACACCCTATAGACAATTCAAGGCATCTCATTCTCCGTGGACCCAAACCAAAAACCTCCAAACAAACAAAAGAAGGAAATAAAATAACTTTGTCATGCTGTTAAATCCATTTACTATGGAAACAACTGGTGCAAAATTGGTCAAAACAAAATAAAAGGGATCTGACAAACACTTGAGGCCCAGGTTGGCATATTGGCAACTAATACAGAACTGGTGGTTAAAATGATGCATTTAAAATATCTTCCCTTTCTTCTTGTTCTTTTCCAAGGTTCTAAAATGAGAGGGGAAAAGGAAAAAGAGAGAGAAAAAAAGGGAATTTTAATAAGGCATCTCTGGTCTGATTGAAAAAGATCAAATCACTAAGGCACACTGAAGGGGATGTGTGTGGGCACAGCACTGTGAGAAGCTGAGCAATGCAATCACAGAGTGGCTCAGGTTGGAAGGGAGCTCAGAGCTCATCTGCTCCAACCTCCCCACCATGGGCAGCGACACCTCTCAACTAGACTCAGTTGCTCAAGGTCTCACCCAACCTGGCCTTGAAACACCCCCAAGAAGGAGGCAGCCACAACCTCCCTGGGCAGCCTATTCCAGAGTTTCACCACTCTCCTGCTAAAGAACTTCTTCCTAAGATCCAGTCTAAATCTGCTCTCCCTCAGCTTCAACCCATTCCAGCATTTACTGTCACCTGGCCCCTTCAGGCCAAGGACATCCTGGGGTGGACGAGCAGGTCGAGAGAGGTTTTCCTCCACCTTTACTCTCCCCAACAAGATGGAGTCCAATATAACAGAACATCCAGTGGGAGGAGGCTGGAGGCTGATCTGTTGGAGAGCAGCTCTGGGGAAAAGGACCAAGGAATTCTGGTGGACCACAGGGTGACCATGACCCAGCAATGTGCTCTTCTGGCCAAGGCCGAGGGCATCCTGGAGTGGATGAGTAGGTTGAGAGAGGTTCTCTTCCCCCTCTACTCTCCCCTGGCGAGGCTGCATCTGGAATATTGTGTCCAGTTCTGGATGCCCCAGTCCAAGAAGAACCTCAGGGAACTGCTTGAAAGAGTCCAGCACAGAGCCACAAAGCTGCTGCAGGCAGTGGAACATCTCCCTGCTGAGGACAGGCTGAGGGAGCTGGAGCCTGGAGCAGCGGAGCCTGAGGGCTGCCCTCATTCATGTGGATAAAGATGTGCAGGGCAGTGTCAGGACAGAGCCAGGCTCTGCTCAGGGATGGCCAATGACAGGACAAGAGGCACTAGGGACAAGCTGGAGCAGAGGAGGTTCCACATGAACATAAGGGAAAAACTTTTTCATTATGTGGGTGCCAGAGCCCTGGCACAGGCTGCCCAGAGAGGGTGTGGAGTCTCCTTCTCTGGAGACTTTGAAAGCCCACCTGGATGCATTCACATACTCAAAGGATGTCAGGGGTTGGAAGGGACCCAAAGAGATTGAGTCCTACCACCCTGCCAGAGCAGGACCACACAATCTACCACAGATCACAGAGGAACACATCCAGGCAGGCCTTAAAAGTCTCCAGAGAAGGAGACTCCACACCCTTTCTGGGCAGCCTGTGCCAGTGCTCTGGGACCCTTACAGGAAAGAAGTTCCCCCTTGTGTTGAGCTGGAACCTCCTGTGCTGCAGCTTCCATCCATTGCTGCTTGTCCTATCCCAGGGAGCAGTGAGCAGAGCCTGTCCCCTCCTCCTGACCCCCAGCCCTCAGACAGTTATAGACATTGATTAAATCCCCTCTCAGTCTTCTCTTCTCCAGACTAAACAGCCCCAGGTCCCTCAGCCTCTCCTCATCAGGCACTGGTCCAATCCCCTCATCATCCTTGTAGCCCTCTGCTGGGCCCTCTCCAGCAGATCCTCTGTGACCTGCTCTAGGTGATCCTGCCCTGGCAGGGGAGTTGGGCTGGATGATCTTTTGAGCTCCCTTCCCAATCCTCACATGCTGTGACTCTGTGATTAACTGCAGGACAACATTTCAGTTTACCTGGAAGAGTTCTGTTGTTCCAAGATACGTTGCTGAGCTTCCCAGTTTGCCTTCTCATCCTCGAACTGGCGACGCTTTTCCTCTAGCTCTTTGTGCTGTGCCTCCAAATTCTTCTTCATCTGCTCGTGGCGTCGCTGCAGCTGGAGAGAGAAAGCCAGGAATGGAGTCAGGAAGTGCAGAAAGAGCAGCACCTTTTGGAGCTGCATTAACATCAGCACCTATTGCAATGCCTGAAAACAAAGCAGTGTGCATTGTCTCTTCAGAGAAAGCAACTCTTGCTCCAAACACTCTAAGGTTAGAGAAACAAAAAAAAAGGGTATTGATTCCATGGCTGCATTTTAGAGCTGAACAGGAAAGACCCCAAATGCTGCCCAGGTCACAGACAGCAGCTTCCAAGCAGCTACAGGTGGCAAACTAAAGGAAATTTGAGAATACTTTGATCTTTTTTGGATATAAATCATAAAGCATTGGGGTATCAGCAAGGCAGCAATCAGCAGCATCCTAGACTTGTGAGTGGCAAAAAAATGTCTCCCCAAATTTATTTCATCCTCTAGCCAGCAGGACAAGGGAGGTTATTCTGCTCCTGTGCTCAGCACTGCTCACACCTTGAGTGCTGTGTCCAATTCTGGGCTCCTCAATTCAAGAGAGATGTTGAGGTGCTGGAAGGTGTCCACAGGAGGGCGCCAAAGCTGGGGAGGGGCCTGGAGCACAGCCCTGTGAGGAGAGGCTGAGGGAGCTGGGGGTGTGCAGCCTGCAGCAGAGGAGGCTCAGGGCAGAGCTCATTGCTGTCTGCAGCTACCTGCAGGGAGGCTGTAGCCAGGTGGGGTTGGGCTCTGCTGCCAAGCAGCCAGCAACAGAACAAGGGGACACAGTCTCAAGCTGTGCCAGGGGAGGTCTGGGCTGGATGTTAGGAGGAAGTTGTTGGCAGAGAGAGTGATTGGCATTGGAATGGGCTGCCCAGGGAGGTGGTGGAGTGGCTGTGCCTGGAGGTGTTGAAGCAAAGCCTGGCTGGGGCACTTAGTGCCATGGTCTGGTTGATTGGCCAGGGCTGGGTGCTAGGTTGGGCTGGATGGGCTTGGAGCTCTCTTCCTCCAAGCTGCCTGATTCTGTGATTCATTAAGGATCTGTTGGGGAAAACACTACTGCTAGCTGGACTGATTCATTTACTAATTAAATGATTTAAGTACTAAATCATAAAGTCCCTTGCCAGAACAGCCTAAGGAGCCTCTTCTGCCAGCTGATGGGGCAAGGGTGACCCTCAGATGAGAAAACAGAGACACTACTGCTTTGTTTATCCATGGAACAAGGAGAGTGTGGAGGCCAGAAGTAGAAATAGGGTCCAAAAAGATCAGACACAAAAGCCTGAGGAAGGCTAAATGCATTAACTCATCAAACACAGTGATCCACCTCAAGCATCCAGCTTCCCAATCCTCAGGTGACTGCCTGGGGTACCCTAACATTTCTGTCCTCAGCTATCTGCTTCTCCAAGAGAAATAAAAGAGAGAGTGATGTATTCTTTAGCTTGGATGCAGGATGCTTTGGCTCCTGACAGTGCCTGGGCTGCCAAGGATTTCAGCTACCCTTCCAAGTTCCCTCACTTTCCCTCCAGTTTGGAGCCAAACACTTCCTTTAAGGCTCAGTTTTGAACTTCTTTGTTAGGCTTCTTGTGAGAAGCTGCCTCCTCAAAATGTTAAAACTGATTTTCTGCTTACATGGCACTTACAAAGATAGCTTCAAGAGCTGCTCAAAGCCCATTAAAAAACCTCCAGATGACAGAAACTGGAGTTAAACATCTTTAAGCTTTAAGTTCCAACACCACCAGAGCACTGACAACCCTGAATCTTAGTCTGGCAGTTCTCACTTCCATCATGTCTTACAGATCACAGCCTCACAGGATGTTAGGGGTTGGAAGGGACCCAAAGAGATCACCAAGTCCAACCTCCCTGCCATGGGCAGGGATACCTTACCCTAGATCAGGCTGGCCAGAGCCTCATCCAGCCTGGCCTTAAGTACCTCCAGGGATGAGGCAGGACCATATAACCTACCTCAGGTGATAGAATCATAAAATCAGTGAGGGTTGGAAGGGACTACAATGATCATCTAGTTCTAACCCTCCTGCCATGGGCAGGTCAGAGAGGAACACATTAAGTTCCTGAAATGCTTCTTTAACATGCCAAGCAAATTATTTCACAGCTTATGGAAACCATGAAAGCCTCCAGAAGTTGGGTGTGGCTTTTTTTTTTAAAGCACTTGGAAGGAAAAGAGGCATAAAAGATTCCAAAGAGGAGGGAGCAAAAGAGGAGTATCTGAACATACTGTGAGTGTGAGGGTGAAAAGAGAGTCAGTGTAAAATGGAAGGGCAAGAGGCATAAAAGATTCCAAAGAGGAGGGAGCAAAAGAGGAGTATCTGAACATACTATGAGTGTGAGGACAAAAAGAGAGTCAGTGTAAAATGGAAGGGCAAGAGGCATAAAAGATTCCAAAGAGGAGGGAGCAAAAGAGGAGTATCTGAACATACTCTGACTGTGAGGGTGAGCAGAGAGTCAGTGTAAACTTGAAGTCTGGGCTTAAAGTGTTTCAGCACAGACAAGAAGGTAAGGAAGAACAACTGGGATGTCTTTAAACATAAAATCTAACAATTCACAGAGGTTATGCTGCAAAGCCTTGGCAAAAAGAGCCTAATCCACACACGCTCAGCCTCGAGTGTCTTGAGGCTTGAAGGCATTTTGATTACCTCAGCTTCGGAGTCCTTCAGTTTCTGCACCTTCTCTTTGACTTTCATCTCAAACACCTGCTCCATTTCCATCTCCATTTTCTTCATTTTGGCTACGTGCTCCCTTCTCTCCTCCTCCATCTGTGCCAGTGGGCTCCTGCCATAAATCCAGAAGAAGCAAAGTTAGCCAATAAGAACTGGTTTTAGCTCTCTGCTACATTAGGGCATCTGTAAAAAAACAAGCCAATAAACCCCCCCAACTACAACCCCTCCCCAAACAAGACAAAAGTGCTTGAAGCATTAAGACAAATAACATCACTGTGGCTTCAATTCAATTAGCATCATTATATTAATTGTTTAGCTAAGCTTTCCCCCAAAATAGACACTTCATAGAATGGTTTAGGTTGGAAGGGACCTCAAAGCTCAGCCAATTGCAACCCCCTGCCATAGGCAGGGACACCTTCCACTAGAACAGGTTGCTCCTACTATAGCTTTTCCTCCACCCCCCACCCTCCCAACAGAGAGGAAACTCCTAACTTTCTATTTTTAGCAGGACCTGATGATGGGCAGAAAGGAAATCAAAGCTACAGCAACAACAGCAACAAGAATCAGCATCTTCCAAGTGACCTTCAAGCATCTTTCTCATTCAAATACATAGAATTTGGGGGAAAAAATAATGGAGATGATAAAAATATCCTGAGTGCTGCAGACAAAAATCCTCATTGCCTCCCTAGGTCATAGAATCAGCCAGGGTTGGAAGGCACCACAAGGATCATCCAGTTCCAACCCCCTGCCATGCCCAAGGACACCCTACCCTAGAGCAGGCTGCCCACAGCCTCAGCCAGCCTGGCCTTAAACACCTCCAGGGATAGGGCCTCAACCACCTCCCTGGGCAACCCATTCCAGCCTCTCACCACTCTCATGCTCAACTACTTTCTCCTCACATCCAGGCTGACTCTCCCCACCTCCAGCTTTGCTCCATTCCCCTCAGTCCTGTCACTCCCTGAGAGCCTCAAAAGTCCCTCCCCAGCTTTTTTGCAGTTCCCCTTCAGATCCTGAAAGGCCACAAGAAGGTCTTTAAAGCGAGGCCAAGATCAAGTTAAGATTACAACTGTGGGGAACATCAGAGTGGCAATTCTGAAGAGATACCAACTGTGCATGGGGAAAAAAAAAAGGTTGAGGCAACTGGAGAAAGAAAAGATAAATCAGTATTTCATCCATCTGTTAGATTTGCCTTCAGAAAGCTCTAAATAAAAGCTACTGTATAAAAATCAGTTTTCTATCCACTTTTCTGGATGCCACTGAACTTTGGCTGCTGCCTTAAGCCTGCTGGTCCACGGCAGAGTGTTTTAAATAGCAAAGTTTCCCACTAAGCAGCCAATTAACCAGCGGTGATTGCTGCACTGCACTCTGCTTAAAGCTCTGCTGCTGCTGCTCAACAAAGAGCAATCAAAACCCCATCACTGGGCTCTTGTTTCGCTTCGGAGTACACATATGGCTTAAAAAGAGAAGGTTTTAATTAGCATGCTGGTGAAAAGGAAGGAGAGCTGAACGCATTTGGAGCTGCCGTGAATCAGTCAGCAGAGGGTAGCTGGTGGGGATGCATGCACCAAGTCTCTCAGAGCAGCAAACTGTCAGAGGTAGCAAATCTGAGCCCTATCAAAAATGGGAGGTTTTTTTTTTTTTGCTTTCAGTCTTTTAAAAAGGGCAACAGAAAACTTCTGATTCAAATCAGACAGGATAAAAAAAACAACAATCTAAAGGGAGAAAAGAATTTCCTGCATTTCAGTGAGGAGTGAAGCATAATTAGCAGCGTCTGAGTCAGAATTTGCCCCTCATGCTTAAAGGAATGGAGGTGAAGTGACTATCAGAGGCTTCTTCTATCCCTCCTGCTTGTCCATTTTCACCAACGAAGCAGGCAGTGTAATCAATGCCATAAAAACTCCAGGCCATAGCAGCTTTGTTCCTCAAGCATTCAAAAGGTCATGACTGGTGGGGGAGGATGAGGAAGGAAAGAGAATTCCCATTTGCCCAAACCCAAGAAAACTGAATGGAATCTGAACTGAGAGCTGCAATGCTTGGATGGGGTGAGTGAAATGCTGTGTAGGATACAGAAGTGAAACTGATCCTCAGCCTACTCTTTAGGAATTCAAAAGGCCAACTTGTGTCAGGGGAGAAAAAATTGCTTCTAAAAATGGTGCAGTACAGAAGAGGTGAACAGCAGCACGTTGAGAAGCTGATCAGCTGTCAGAACAAGACTATCTTCTTGTTACCTTTCAGAAGTGTGAAGTTCTCAAAGGTATTTGCTCTTCAAAAGGTAACCTAGGATGCAGATCTGAGTGCTGAGCACTAGAACCATCAGAGGATGGCTCAGGTGGGAAGGGACCTCAGAGATAGAATCATAGAATCACAGAATGGTTTAGGTTGGAAGGGACCTCACGGATCATCCAGCTCCAACCCCCTGCCATAGGCAGGGACACCTCCCACTAGAGCAGGCTGCTCAAGGCCTCATCCAGCCTGGCCTTAAACGCCTCCAGGGAGGAAGCATCCACACCCTCCCTGGGCAACCTGTGCCAGTGTCTCACCACCCTCACTGTAAAGAACTTCCTCCTAACATCCAGTCGGAATCTCCCCTCTGCCAGCTTAAACCCATAATAATCTACTTCAACCTCCCCAGCATGGACAGGGACACCTTTCAACTAGGCTCAGCTGCTTAAGACCTCATCCAACCTGGCCTTCAACATCCTCAGGAAGAAGGCAGCCACAACCTCCTGGGGCAGCCTGAGCCAGAATCTCACCACCTTCCTACTGAAGAACTTCTTCCTAAGCTTCAGCCTAACCCTGCTCTGCTAAAGAACTTCTTCCTAAGCTTCAGCCCAACCCTGCTCTGCCTCAGCTTCAAACCATTCCCTCCTGCCCCTAAGGAATCACTGCTGTGTTTTCTACAGCCCTGAAAGGGGGAGCTGAAGCATCCTTCTATTGACAACCCAATAATCTAATGGGGATGCCAGGGGAGTTGTATTTGGCAAGTGGCAACCAATCAATTTGCAGAGAAGATTTGATTAAGAAGGGAGCATTTACAGTTGAGAGCTTTACAACAGAGGCCACAACTGATTTTGTTAGGTCTTGAGGATGTGACATGGGGGAAAAAGCACATCAGGCTCTAATTCAGGATAAAAAAACACATAAGGGACTTGAACAAGAAGGAAGAAGAGAGCTGAAGGAAAACCACCACACCACTAAATAAAAGAGAGAAAAGAGTTGCTTGAACAGGATGGAAGTTTACAGCAGCCCTCTGCACAACACAGAAATGATCCTAAGTGTGTGCAAGGAGAAACCTCTGCGATCTAGCAGTAAGAAAAAAAACATGGAGAGAAGAACTGATTCATTCCCCAACTCCATGAAGAGTTGTGAATTTACAGGTCAGGGGGGAAAATCCTCTAATCCTTTATAAGCATCTAATAGGAAAGACTGGAAATTCCTCTAATCATTTATGAACATCTATAGGAAGAGTGGAAATTCCTCTAATTAGCATCTATAGGGAGATTGGAAAATCCTCTGATCCCTTATTAGCATCTATAGGAAAGATGGGAGATTGCTCTAATTGGCATCTATAGGAAGAGTGGAAATTCCTCTAATTAGCATCTATAGGGAGATTGGAAATTCCTCTAATCCTTTATGAGCATCCATAGGAAGAGTGGAAATTCCTCTAATTAGCATCTATAGGGAGATTGGAAATTCCTCTAATCCTTTATAAGCATCTAATAGGAAAGACTGGAAATTCCTCTAGCATCTATAGGAAGAGTGGAAATTCCTCTAATTAGCATCTATAGGGAGATGGGAAATTCCTCTGATCCTTTATGAGCATCTCTAGGAAAGACTGGAAATTCCTCTAGCATCTATAGGGAGATTGGAAATTCCTCTAATTAGCATCTCTAGTAAAGACTGGAAATTCCTCTAATCCTTTATGAGCATCTATAAGATTGTAAATTCCTCTACTCTTTGATTAGCATCTATAGGAAAGATAAAGGATTAAAGGAATTTCCAATAAGGATAAGAATATAGAGAGGGAATTTCAGTGTTTATCCATTTCTAACCCACTGTTGCCATTTGATCAAATTTGAGGCTTTTCATCCCAATTCTCTTTTATGTTTTCCCTAAAGAGGAGAGGATTTTACAAAGAGATTTTGCCCCTGACCGTGTCGTGAACTTCTACAAGTTTCCATGAGGCACAGCTTGAGACACAAATAATAAAAGCAAGGAAACAAAAAATGCCAACCACAACTGCTAGGGGAATGAATCAATAATAACAGTAAGGGCAATAATAGTAATAGAAGTAATGGTAATAATAATAATAATAGTAATGGTAATAACAGAAAGAGAAGTAATGGTAGGAATAATAACAATAGTAATGGAAATAATAGAAATAGTAGTAATGGTAATAACAGACATAGTAGTAATGGTAATAATAATAGAAATGGTAATAATAGCAATAGAAGTAATGGTAATAATAGAAACAATGGTAATAATAGTAATAGAAAAAATGGCAATAATGGTAATAGTAGCAATGGTAGCAATAATAATAGTGGTAATGGTATTAATAATAATAGTGGTAATGCTAATAATAGAAATAGTAGCAATGGTAATAATAATAATAATAGAAGTAATGGTAGTAGTAAGAATAATAATAGTAGCAATGGTATTAATGATAACAGTAGTAATGGTATTAATGATAATAGTAGTAATGGTATTAATGATAATAGTAGTAATAGTAATAATAGAAATAGAAGTAATGGTAGTAATAATAACAATAGTAATGGTAATAATAGACATAGTAGTAATGTTAATAACAGAAATAGAAATAATGGTAATAGTAATAGAAATAATGGCAATAATAGTAATAGTAGCAATGGTAGTAATAATAATAGAAGTAATGGTATTAATAATAATAGTGGTAATGCTAATAATAGAAATAGTAGCAATGGTAATAATAATAATAGAAGTAATGGTAGTAATAGTAATAATAGAAGTAATGGTAATAACAGTAATAGAAGTAATGGCAGTAATAGAAATAGTAGTAATGGTATTAATGATAATAGTAGTAATGGTAATAATAGAAATAGAATTAATGGTAGTAATAATAACAATAGTAATGGTAATAATAGAAATAGTAGTAATGGTAATAACAGAAATAGTAGTAATGGTAGTAATAATAACAATAGTAATGATAATAACAGAAATAGTAGTAATGGTAATAATAGTAATAGAAATAATGGTAATAATAGAAATAGAAATAATGGCAATAACAGTAATAGTAGCAATGGTAGTAATAATAATAGAAGTAATGGTATTAATAATAATAGTGGTAATGCTAATAATAGAAATAGTAGCAATGGTAATAATAGTAATAGTAGCAATGGTAATAATAATAGTAGTAATTGTAATAACAATAATAGAAGTAATGGTAATAATAACAGAAGTAATGGTAGTAATAGAAATAGAAGTAATGGTAGTAATAGAAATAGAAGTAATGGTAGTAATAGAAATAGAAGTAATGGTAGTAATAGAAATAGAAGTAATGGTAGTAATAGAAATAGAAGTAATGGTAGTAATGATAATAGCAATGGTATTAATGATAATAGTAATGGTAATAATAGAAATAGTAGTAATGGAAGTAATACTAGTAATAGTAGTAATGGTGATAAAAGTAGTAATGTAATAACAATATAGAAGTAATGGTAGTAATAATAGTGGTAATGGTAATAGTAGTAGTAGTAATGGTAACAATAGTAATAGTAGTAATGGTAACAATAGTAATAGTAGTAATGGTAATAATAGTAATAGGAGTAATGGTAGCAATAATAATAGTAGTAATGGTAGTAATAGTAATAGAAGTAATGGTTATAATAATAAAAGTAGTAGTAATAGTAATAAAACCTCCATGCCAAGGGTGGGGATAACAGGAAATTGTTTTCCATCTGAAACATTAAACATTGAAATTCTCTTAGTGTTTATAAAGTTTTCAATTTTTGGGGGGGATTAAATTCCTTAATTTTTTTTTGTCTTTTTTTTTTTTTTGGCTTTGTTTTGTTTTTCTTTGTTTTGCTTTGTCGTTTGGAAAAATTTAAATGACCACTTACATGCCTTCAACTGTGTCAAATCTAAAAAACAAAAAATACAAGAGGCTTAGCTTAGCATGCTTAAAATAAACCACAAAAGCAAAAACAAAAGAGAAGAAAAGAAAGAAAAAGGTAATTAAAAAAAAAAAAAGCAACCATTAAAAAGAAAAAGGCAAAATCATCACGAAGAGATTCCCAGAGCTAATAATCTGCTCCTGAAAACAAAAAAGGCTTTTTTTTTTTTTCACAGGGAAGGAGAAAGATTTTCGTTAAAGGTTTTTGTTAAGAGCTCTTTTCGAATCAGGGAATCACCGCCGAGATAGGAATGCAGATAACTTTCAGGAGCAGTTTTCCTGCAACACAAACGTTTTGAAGGGATCTTTGTTTTCCAGCCACAGAAACGACCTCTCTTGCTCCAAACCGGAGCTGTTGGGAAACCGATGCCCGGCGGAGGCTTCGCGGTTGATTGGCAAATTGGCACCTAAGGAAGGGAATGTAGGATGAGAAGTCCTTTGAAGTCCTCATCAAGCCCCCCCCAAGTCCTTTGCTGGCTGCGGGGTGGTTGGCCTGGATGAGCTTTAAAGGTCCCTGCCAAGCTAAAGCATCATCCTGCGGTTGTGTGAGCGCTGCGGTGCTGCGAAAGCGGCAGCGGAGGTCTGTGGCCAGCAGAGGCAGAGGTCCCAGCAGCGGCAGGGCTGAGCTCTGCGGGCAGGGCTTGGGCCGAGCGCGGCGGGCGGGGGGAGCGCTGCGGGCAAGGGGAGCGCTGCGCAAGGCTTGGGCCGAGCGCGGCGGGCGGGGGGAGCGCTGCGGGCAAGGGGAGCGCTGCGGACAGCGGGAGCGCCACGGGCAGGGCTTGGGCCGAGCGCTGCGGGCAGGGGGAGCGCTGCGCAAGGCTTGGGCCGAGAGCTGCGGGCGGGGGGAGCGCTGCGGGCAAGGGGAGCGCTGCGCAAGGCTTGGGCCGAGCGCGGCGGGCGGGGGGAGCGCTGCGGGCAGAGGGAGCGCCACGGGCAGGGCTTGGGCCGAGCGCTGCGGGCAGGGGGAGCGCTGCGGGCAGAGGGAGCGCCACGGGCAGGGCTTGGGCCGAGCGCTGCGGGCAGGGGGAGCGCTGCGCAAGGCTTGGGCCGAGAGCTGCGGGCGGGGGGAGCGCTGCGGGCAAGGGGAGCGCTGCGCAAGGCTTGGGCCGAGCGCGGCGGGCGGGGGGAGCGCTGCGGGCAGAGGGAGCGCCACGGGCAGGGCTTGGGCCGAGCGCTGCGG
>WAAF01018597.1:45410-57499 GCA_013400475.1 Tricholaema leucomelas
CAACAGCTCGGGAGGTGCCTGAGCCTCATCTTTACAGTGCACAACAGCTCGGGAGGTGCCTGAGCCTCATCTTTACAGTGCACAACAGCTCGGGAGGTGGCTGAGCCTCATCTTTACAGTGCACAAGAGCTCAGGAGGTGCCTGAGCCTCATCTTTACAGTGCACAACATGACAACCAAGGTTTGACTTTGCAACTCACTGGAGACAGCAGCATCACACAGCAGACTGCAATGATTTCTCAAGTGAAAACGTTTCCATCTGAGAGCAAATGCCCAATTTTCTCACATCACAGAGCACACTGTTAAATTACAACTGCCACAGCTGGAAGAGATAAGTTTGCCAGAGGTGTGAAGATTAACCTTGACATTATGTTTGGTTTAGGTTTTTTTGCAGTGGTTGGGACGATGTTGGAAATCTCCAAGTTAAAAAGAAAACAGGGTTACATAATGATGGAAGATAACATATTTTAGATGGCTCTTAGGGTGAGTTACTTCTAGAAAAGTCCAATTCTCACCCAACCAAAGGAGAAATCAGAGATGAAACAACCAGTTGAACTTCAGCTGATCAATTGGAGCTGCTTCAATCATCCAAACCTGCAGCACAGACCCCTGTTTGCTTTCACATTTGCATTTTTGGTCAAAAGAAATATGTTAACAGTTGCAAGAAAAACAAAGCTCTGCTAAAGCCATAAAAATAACAGCTGTTGGAAAGGCACAAAAGGTCAGCTCAGGCTTCCAACAGCTGCCAGGAGGAGGTACTTTTGGAACAGAGCAAGGAGCATTCTGTGCATCTCCTCTTCCATCTCCCTCTCCCAGCTTCCAGAAGACCAGCAGCACTGGAGTGCTGCGAGCTGCAGGCTGTGCCCAGCAGTGTGCTTGTCAGGCCAGCAGACAGCATCACAGCAGGTCTCCACTCAACTAGAGACGCATCACCTGCCTCCTGTGAAAGGGAACAGCTTGCCCAGGGAGGTAGTGGAAGCCTCATCCCTGGAGGTTTTTAAAGGCCAAGCTGGATATGGCTCTGGGCAACCTGATCTAGGTGTGAGGTGGGGAGTTGGAACTGGATGATCCTTGAGGTCCCTTCCAACCCTGACAGTTCTGTGAATCAGGTTTCTAGAGGACAAGTCAAACACTGCTGTATTTTGAAGCACAGACATTGCTTTCAAAAGGCCAGCAGAACATTCCTAAGGGGATGCAGAAATAAACTCTCCCTATCTGTTCTTCCCTCTCTCAATTAAGCACCAGGAAGACACATGACTATCAGCAAAATTCCTTCTATGTTGCTTAGCTATGCTAGATTCAAAGCTGCAAGCAGCCTGAGGGGGAAAAAAAAAGGCTTTAAAAATAAATATCAACTAAAGAAATGCTGCAACTTCAACATGCAGATAAGGTAGCAATAAAAGAGTCCCAGCAGCTGCCTCAGAACCAGGATGTGCATTCAGAAATTTGATTGCTTACTCAGTCACTCTGTATTTGGAGGAACAAACTCCAAGGAAAGGCTCAGAGTTATTTCTTACAAGTTTGCAGTTGGTTTTGCCATCTTTAGGTGGCCAAACCAAATCAAGCAAACTGAGGCAATTTGTTTCTTCTCTTGGGAAAGAGAAAAACTGAGAGCAGCTCTGAGCTGCGGTACTGCAGTGAGCCAAGTGACAGATTTCTTGTGGAGAAAGCTGCTCCAAAAGGCAAATTTAACTGGAAATAGTCAGGTGGGGACAGTAGAGGGCTCTGAGATGGCAGGAGAGGCAAATGGAAGCATGCTCCAGAAACCAGAGTAACTCCAGACACCAGAGTAACTCCAGACCTTCTCAGTGTGAATTCTAGCTAAAAAGGAAATCACAGCAACGCTACCAGCAACGGACTGGGGGGAGGATGATGCAACTCTGCTCTCAAAAGATAAAAGGTGTTGCAATAATTTTCCTGCCATAGAAGTAGTCAGGGCAGCATTTCAAAGATGGAAGTAGTGGGTCTGGATTTGCCAAGTTTCTAAAGGTGTTTTAACCCCTTCTTCTCTGAAACTGAGTATGGAGCATTCACAACACAAGCACCAATAATCCCCCAAACCAGCGTAGCAACCAAAACAGAAACAGCAATGCACAAAAACTTGGCAATGAGTAGCAGTGAAACAAAAACTCAAAACAGAAATGGGCAATGGAAGGACTCTCTTCAGACCTGAATCTGACCCCTGTTATTTAACACTGGTGTAAAGCTGAGCGAGACAGAGAAACTGAGGGGCGCGGAGTGCTCAAATCAGAACACAGTCAACAGGCAACTGACTGGATGATACGTACAGATAAACCAGACATATAAAAACCCTCAACCCCTCCCTCCCCCAAATCCCACCAGACAGCCCTAAACCAACTGAAAAAAAAACAAACAGTGCAATACAACCTTGACAGGAACTTACTTTGTTAGCTGCCCTTTGTTTTTGTTGTTGTCGACGCCGTTGTACGTAACAGCTGCCAGCTTCCTGCTCCTGTAGTTCTCATAATGTACATTATTAGTGACATCCTTCAGGTCCTGCATGTGAGTTCTGCCAATAAGTGTCAGTTAGCAGCTTAGTACACAAATATAGATACCAAAACCAATCACTGCATGTTCATTTGGCAGCTTGAAATGGAGTTCTAGCCCTCTGTTAACGTCTTGTTCCCTATCGTGTTCTCCTCCTGGATGAGGCACTTAGTGCCATGGTCTGGTTGATTGTCTAGGGCTGGGTGCTAGGTTGGGCTGGAGGAGCTTGGAGGTCTCTTCCAACCTGGTTGATTCTCTGATTTAAATTGGTGCTGTGTAAGGCTTTCTGGGGAGAAATTGTCAACTTCCAGGTACAGTGACTCCACCACCTCCCTGGGCAGTCCATTCCAGTGGCAAATCACTCTCTCTGTGAACAGCTTCTAGCTTTATAATCTCTTGGCTGCACAAGAAAACAAGGCTGGCTGTAAGCTAACTTACCTTATCAACATGTTCCTCAGGATTGTGAAGTCACAGTGCTCACCATTTTCAACTGAAAAGAAAGGAAGGAAAATAAAAAGGTCAATTTTAGTTGACAGGCCAAGCAAATGTGTGTCTTACACTGAGCTAAGGCTGTTAGGTGTCTCCCAGCCCCTGTGCTCATTCCAACAAGCAATGACTCGCAGCCCTTCCTTACTCAAGCAGTATGGAGGAGAGCATTAAGCACATATCACCATGAAGTACCAACAAAACTCCTTGTGCTTCCCTAACCCACTCAGGCACACTCCAACTCAGCATGGGAGAATCAAGCATCCAGATCAGAAACACACTTCTGCCAGTTTATGATCCTTTGGAGGATCAGACACCACCTGAAGACCATAGGCTAGGTACAGCTATCATCAACAGTTTTAGAAGACCTCATGGGCAATCTGATTTAGTTGAGGAGGTCCCTGCTGACTGCAGAGGGGGTTGGGCTAGATGAGCTTTGGAGGTCCCTTCCAAGCCAGACCATTCTATGATTCCAAGACAGACTTAAAGCAGTCTGTTTCTCCTTGCCCCACCAAAGGAAACTGCAGAATCTTCATTTTAAGGTGGATTTAGTTCTTTATTATCTAACCAAAGGAAGGTTGGATATTGGTGGTGTTCCAGCAGAGGTGTTCTAGCCCTTGAGGATAGGCTGAGGGAGGTGAGGTTCTTCAGCCTAGAGAAGAGAAGACTCTGGGGGGACCTCAGAGCTGCCTTCCAGTGCCTAGGGACAATCTACAGGGAGGCTGCAGAGGGACTTTTCCTAAGGGTGTCCAGCAATAAGACAAGGGGGAATGGTTTGAACCTGAGGGAGAGCAGGCTTAGACTGGAGCTTAGGACGAAGTTCTTCAGTAGGAAGGTGGTGAGACTCTGTCAGAGGCTGCTCAGGGAAGTTGTGGATCACATTCTGTGATCCACAACCTCCCTGGAAGTGTTTAGGCAGAGCAGGGTTACACTGGATCTTAGGAAGAAGTTCTTCAGTAGGAAGGTGGTGAGACTCTGTCAGAGGCTGCTCAGGGAAGTTGTGGATCACATTCTGTGATTCTGTGATCCACAACCTCCCTGGAGGTGTTCAGGACCAGGTTGGGTGAGGCCTTGAGAGACCTGTTCTAGGAGAAGGCTGGAGTAAATGCTCTCTGAGGTCTCCTCCAACCTGAGCTATTCCATGACTATGAAAATAACAAATTGCTACATTCCATACATTTCCAGAGCAGAGCACATTCAAATGAAGCATTTCCAACAAGTCAAGTAAAGATTAATGTGAAGTAAGCCTTAAATGGATAAAAACACATCCTGAGAAAGCCTTACCTTCTGCAACACCCCATGGGTACTGCCTTCCTCTCACCCTCTTGCCATTGACTTCGATGATTGTGTTGCTCCCCACCACAGCCAGAGGCAAACGGTCCTGCAACAGAAGAGAGGAGCTGAACACTCAACATTGGTGCTGTCAAAAGACAACTGCAAGAATGCCTCTGCAGAAACTTGCTGTCAGCTGCTTTGCTGCTCTAACACTGCGCTGCAGCTTACCTCGAGTTGCAGGACCTCTGGCTAGTTCCGTGACACACATATATATACACACAGAGAGCTCTGGAATCCCTTGCACTGCTCTAGGTTGTAACTCCAGTTAAGTAACAGCATTACTGCTACTCAGTGAGCTAAGTAACAGGCAAACCATTTCCTATTTACTCCTCTGCACAGTAATTCTTTACCTGTTCTCATTCTCACTGCTTACAGGGATTGGCACTTTGGATCCTGAGCTCTGGAATCCCTTGCACTGCTCTAGGTTGTAACTCCAGTTAAGTAACAGCATTACTGCTACTCAGTGAGCTAAGTAACAGGCAAACCATTTCCTATTTACTCCCCTGCACAGTAACTCTTTATCAGTTCTCATTCTCACTGGTTACAAGGACTGGTACTTTGGATCCTGTACTCAGTCTGCAAAGGTTTGGCAAAGGATTACCTCAAGCTCTTGTTTTCAGCTGAACCAAAATATCCCTCCAGCATTAACAAGCAGCAAAGGAGCCAAGAGCAGCTTCAAACAGTTGAAAGGGACAGGGTCCAAAGCTAAGCATTTTGGACTTTGGATCATGTTTCTATTCTGCTCTTCTCCTCTAGGTTTAGTCCCAGAGTATCTTCCACATGTGTTTATCTATCAGAGATGGTTCCCACTGGAACTAAAATACCCTTACAGGCTGTTAAAGCCACTGAACAAACAGCAGAAGAAACCTACACGAGATGGACTCCAACATAACAGAACACTCACTGGGATGCGGCTGGAGGTTGAGCTCTTGGAGAGCAGCTCTGGGGAAAAGGACCTCTTGTACTGAGGTGCCCAAAGCTGAACACAACCCCTGAGGTGTGGTCTCACCAGAGCCTTGTGTTTTCATTCCAATTTCAGTCACTAAAGGACTTAAATTCTCCACCAGTGCCACTCATTGCCTCAGCTGAGGCACTCCCAGAACAGCTTCCCAGCTGATTCTTTTTTACCTTCTAAAGGTTTTGGTGAGCACTTCCTTCACAACCACGTTTTCACTCCTCACCCTCCCCTACCTGCCCTGACCTCAGCAAGCAGTTCTACCAAAAGAAAATGACTTACCTTGATCTTTTTCACAAGCTTATTTTCTTCTTCATCATCTGTTTCTGGGAATTCATAGATTTTGATTTTGTGTTCTTGGATTTCTTTCATTATCTAAACCAAACCAACAAACAAACGTTAGCTGGGTCAGGAATTCATATATATATATTCATATATATCTTGCTCCTTTCTCTTGGTTATGAAGATCTCTGCATATCAATGTGACTGACACCACAAAACTTGCATCTTTAACACCATTAGGGATTATTAGCATGGTTAATAGCACAGGAACAGTGAGGTGGTTGAGGCTCTCACCCCTGGAGGTCATAGAATCAACCAGGTTGGAAGAGACATCCAAGCTCATCCAGTCCAACCTAGCACCCAGCTCTGTCCCAGCAAGCAAAGAAACAGAGGAAATAACACCAACAAACCCAAAAATCACAAGAACCCAACCAATGAAACCCCAAAGCCCAACCACACCACCAAGCCTTCCATTAGGCACCTAAAATCTCTTAAGTTCCCTTCCTCCCTTCTTGATTTTTATCTCTGCAGTGAATCATTTCCCTTGCCAAGATCATTTTAGACTTGAAACCTCTTCCCCTGAGGAAAGAACTAAGCTTGTTTCACCCAGAAATAATTAAATCTAGAGAGAGAAATTACTTAGCTTTGCTGTCTCCAGTTGTTGCTTGGGGCTTTAAACTTTGCGTGTAAGAAGTTAAATCACAGAATCACAGAACTTTATAGAGGTTGGAAGGCACCTCCAGAGATGGAGTCCAACTCTCCTGCCAAAAGCAGGATCCCCTAGAGTAATCCACACAGGGATGCATCCAGGAGGGGTCTGAAAGTCTCCAGAGAAGGAGACTCCACAATCTCTCTGGGCAGCCTGCTCCAGGGCTGTCACCCTCACTGTGAAGAAGTTTCTCCTCATGTTGAGGTGAAACCTTCTCTGTTCCAGTTTGTAGCTCTTGCTCCTTGTCTTATTGCTGCTGACCACCAAAAAGAGCTTGGCCCCAGCCACTTGATACACACCCGTTAGATATTTGTATACATTGATCAGATCCTCTCTCAGCCTTCTATTCTCATCTCCCATTTCCACAGAATCATAGAATCAAGCAGGTTGGAAAATACCTCCAAGTTCATCCAGCACAACCTAGCACCCAGCCCTGGCCAATCAACCAGACCATGGCACTAAGTGCCCCAGCCAGGCTTGGCTTCAACACCTCCAGGGATGATGACTCCACACCTCCCTGGGCAGCCCATTCCAATGCCAATCACTCTCTCTGACAACAGCTTCCTCCTGACATCCAGCCTAGACCTCCCCTGGCACAACTTGAGGCTGTGTCCCCTTATTCTGTTGCTGGGTGCCTGGCAGAAGAGCCCAACCCCACCTGGCTGCAGCCTCTCTTCAGGTAGCTGCAGACAGCAATGAGCTCTGCCCTGAGCCTCCTCTTCTGCAGGCTGCACACCCCCAGCTGGTTGCCTGGGAGAAGATTAACTTAGTCCATTACCCCAGGTGGTAAATAAGGACTTTTTCAGCTCACCTGTTTTTTGAACTGCTGGCACTCCTCAGGTGTAAGTGTGTCTGCTTTGGCAATGAGGGGAATGATGTTCACCTTTTCGTGCAGGCGTTTCATAAACTCTATGTCCAAAGGCTTCAGCCTGAAAGAGAGCAGCAGAGCTGTGCAGTTAGTAGGAAAAACAGGAGTGTACAAATTGGTGGAGAGATTTGGCCTGACAGCTGCTCTGAAGAAACTGATTTATGGTAGGTGCCTGAGTGAAATTCAAAAGGCCACCTACAGCTGCTGGAACTGTGCAACAGCAGAGGAGTAAGCTTTTAGTAAACACTACTAATAGCCATGAGACTGCTGCTAGCTGAAATTGTGCTCATTTAAGAGAGCTTCTGTGAGGGTAGCGAAGTTCCTGTTGTCAGGGTGGACAGAGTGCACAGCTGTGAATCATCTTCTGCTCACACATGCAGCTTTGCTTTCTGAAAGTCACAGGACCACAGAATTGTCAGGGTCAGAAGGGACCTTTGAGGGACAGTGACTCCACCACCTCCCTGGGCAGCCCATTCCAATGCCAATCACTCTCTCTGCCAGCAACTTCCTCCTAACATCCAGCCTTGACCTCCCCTGGCACAACTTGAGGCTGTGTCCCCTTGTTCTGGTGCTGGGTGCCTGGCAGAAGAGCCCAACCCCACCTGGCTACAGCCTCCCTTCAGGTAGCTGCAGACAGCAATGAGCTCTGCCCTGAGCCTCCTCTTCTGCAGGCTAAACACCCCCAGCTCCCTCAGCCTCTCCTCACAGGGCTGTGCTCCAGGCCCCTCACCAGCTTTGGCGCCCTCCTGTGGACACCTTCCAGCACCTCAACATCTCTCTTGAATTGAGGAGCCCAGAGCTGGACACAGCACTCAAGGTGCTGAGCACAGGGGCAGAAGAACCTCCCTTGTCCTGCTGGCCACACTGCTCCCGAGCCAGGCCAGGATGCCATTGGCTCTGCTGCCCACCTGGGCACACCTCCCAGTATTTCTTTCCAAATTTGAGACCTCTCTGTCTGGTCAGCATGATGAGAACTGTTCTGGTGTCAGCTACAGCAGCTGAGCTCAGCAGCTGAGCTTTTATACTGCCTGATGAATGTTCTCAGAATTCATCATTTCTACTTCTTTCAATGTTTACTAGTTTGACCCATACTCATCTTCTATGATTCTGTGATTCATCTTCTCCTCCTTCTGGTTTTGAAGGTGGCATTTAAGAACCTCCTGACAAATTTAAGCAGTTCTAAGCCAATGATACTGTGCTAAGCAACCAGTTGTGGATGTGGTCAGGCTGTATCTAACACATGCTGGAAATGCAGTTCTCCCTCTTTGCCACTAGATAGAAGCCTGATCAAGTTAAAACAAGTAAGAAGGGGTGGAAGATTGTCTAATAATTGAGGAAAAACACCCCAAACAATCCAGAATGGCTGAGAGCAGCCCTGAGGAAAAGGACCTGGGGGTCTGGGGTGACGAAAAGCTCAACAGGAGCCAGCAGTGTGCACATGCAGCCCAGACAGCAACCCTGTGCTGGGCTGCAGCAAGAGAAGTGTGGCCAGCAGGGCAAGGGAGGGGATTCTCCCCCTTTACTCTGCTCTCCTCAGACCCCACCTGGAGTACTGTGTGCAGTTCTGGAGCCCCCAACACAAGAAGGACATGGAACTGCTGGAGCAGGTCCAGAGGAGAGCCACGAAGATGATCAGAGGGCTGCAGCAGCTCTGCTATGAGGACAGGCTGAGAGAGTTGGGGCTCTGCAGCCTGGAGAAGAGAAGGCTTCGAGGAGACCTTAGAGTGGCTTTCCAGTATCTGAAGGGAGCCTACAGGAAGGCTGGGGAGGGACTATTGACAAGGTCTAGTAATGTCAGGACGAGGGGGAATGGGTTTAAGCTGGAAGAGGGGAGATTTAGACTGGATGTTAGGAGGAAGTTCTTTACAGTGAGGGTGGTGAGACACTGGCACAGGTTGCCCAGGGAGGTTGTGGATGCTTCCTCCCTGGAGGTGTTTAAGGCCAGGCTGGATGAGGCCTTGAGCAGCCTGCTCTAGTGGGAGGTGTCCCTGCCTATGGCAGGGGGTTGGAGCTGGATGATCCTTGAGGTCCCTTCCAACCAAAACCATTCTATGACTCTATATTGGAATTGTCTCCAGACTAAGGATGATACCCCAGGTATGCTGATAAATGCATAAAACTTCCCACCTCAAACTCAAAAGAGAGAGCAAGAGTGGAGAGGAAAAGCCCTGCTGCTTGCAGTATCAACTTAAGAGAAGTGTGTGAAGAGAGGGCAGACCATTGTGAGATGTCCACACTCTGCTCAGCACCTAAATCTGTGGTTTTCAGTTGCTCATTTTAATTGATCTAATACTATTTTCCTTCTTATGCAACTAATGTGCAATCATGGGGGTGGGTTTTTTTTTTGTGTACTAACTAGTCTGATGTTTGACAAATGACAGAAACATTCAGGTTGTAAAAGAGCCTCAGGATCACCAAGTCCAACCAACAACCCTAATCTACAAGGTTCATCCAAAACCATATCCCCATATGACTTTTAAACACATCCAGTGTTGGTGATTCCACCACCTCCCTGGGCTGCCCATTCCATGATATTCTGGACTTTAGAGTGCTGACAACCACTACAGATTTTAAAATGAAAATATTTCCTCTTTTCATCACAGAATGGTTTAGGTTGGAAGGGACCTCAAAGCTCATCCAGTTCCAATCCCTCAGCCATAGGCAATGGGACACAAATCAAAGCTCGTCCTGAAAAGAAGTGTGGCCCATTATGGAAATGCTACTTTGGAACTAAGAAAACCAAAAGTGGATGTTCAGCTGAGCTCACAAAAAGAGGAAAAATAAAAGACCATCAAAGAGAGCAATACAAACCCATGTCCTGAAGGAGCAATGAAGTATAAACAGCACTGCACTCTGTTGTCTGGCATCTGACGTCTGTTCACTCGAGATTCTGCATTCAGGTAGTCCTCAAATTTACTGTCAATGTAGTCAATAACTGGCTGCCAGCTGCAGAGGTTACAGGAAGGAAAAAAAAAGTAGGTTATTCACTGATGTCTTTGCTAAAACCAGATGTCAAACCATTTCATAGAATGGCTCAGCTTGGAAGGGACCTCAGAGATCATCCGCTCCAACCTCTTCGCCATGGGTGGGGACACCTCTCAGCTAGACTCAGCTGATCACCCATAACCTCCCTGGGCAGCCTATTCCAGGCTCTCACCACCCTCAGACTGAGGAACTCCTTCCTAAGATCCAGTCTAAAACTACTCTCCCCTCAGCTTCAAACCATTCCTCCATGTCCTACTGCTAGACAGCCTGATGAAAAGTCTCTCTGCAGCCTCCCTGTAGGACCCCTTCAGGTATTGGAAGGCAGCTTTGAGGTCCCCCCAGAGGCTTTCCTTCTGCAGGCTGAACACCCCCAGCTCCCTCAGGCTGCTCTCTCACAGCAGAGTTGTTCCAGCTCTTGCATCATCTTTGTGGCCCTCCTGTGGACTCATTCCAACAGTTTTATGCCCTTCTTTATGCTGGAGATACTAACCCTGCTCTGCCTCAGCTTCAAACCATTCCTCCTTGTCCTATTGCTAGACACCCTTAGGAAAAGTCCCTCTGCAGCCTTCCTGTAGGATACCTTCAGATATTGGAAGGCAGCTATGAGGTCCCCCTGGAGTCTCCTGTTCTTCAGGCTGAACACTCCCAGCTCCCTCAGCCTATCCTCATAGCAGAGTTGCTCCAGCCCTCGGATCGTCTTTGTGGGAGCAACCATTTGGCTCCACTATCAGATAAAGTCCAGCCTAAACCTCAGGCATCACACTTCATGGAATTGTGCACTTTGGCACAGAACTGGATGCAGTATTCCATGTGGAGCCTCAAAAGAGCAGAGTAAAGGGGCAGAATCTCCTCTCTTGCCCTCCTGGCCATAAGAGGCTTTGAGGCAGTTACAAAGCTCTGAGTTTCACAGCTCTGAAGATGCAATCTGTGAGCTCACCAAAAAAAAAGAACAAACCCCTTTCCAACACAATTACCTTCATTGTAAGAGCATTAAATAGAACACTTAAGAGGAGCAGCCAAAAGAATACGCTTTACTGGTCACATCTTGTGACAGCATCCAAGCTGGTTCTGCACCCTGCACTTGTGGATCAAGAGACAAATGCTGCATTCACTTTCAAGGGAAGAGCTGACAGCACTTCAGTCCAGTTAGACAAAAAAAAAGAAAGGTTCTTGAAGCTACAGCAATCAGAAGCTTTCAGCCAAGCAGCAAGCTTCAAAGTGTCAATATTTTACATGTGCCTTTAAAAAGAAACATGAAACGTCCCAGGGTCTGTCTGACACAGACACACACACCCCAAGCACGACCGAGGAATGGTTGTGAGAGAGGACATAAAGGTTGCCTTACCAATTGCTATTATCCACAGCATCTCCAAATCCTGGTGTGTCGACTATTGTGAGTAGTAGCTGAACTCCCCCCTCCTTGATTAAAACCTTGGACTGCTCAACCTGCAATATGGAGGAGGCAAGATCAAGTCATTCATTCATTTCAGCAGCACTGTCAGCAACCTGAAACAGTGGGGAAATCAACAAGAATTCGATTGACAAATCAATCTGTGCTAGTTTGAGCCTAGCTGGGATATTTTACTGAGAGGAATTGGATGCTAGGCTGTGAAAAGGAAACAAAGGTGATGTCTGCTGCACTCACAGGCTTGCTGAGATGGATAAAAACAAGAACATGAATACAGGTAACAGAGTTGCTCTCTCTGGCTCTGGCTGCATGCACTTCTCTCTCACTAACTTGCTGCCTAACTAATCTCTCTGCTTCCTAACCCCCGTGGCTGACTCTCCAAACTCACCTCGAATGTAAGGCAAAGTCTGGGATAAGGTAGAGGGGTGGAGAGGAGGTGGAAAGGTGGTTGGGAGCCCCTCCTGAGACTCTGGTTTCAGGGAGGGCTGCTGTGTTTCTGTAGTACCTCTTTAACTTGTACATTACTGTCTATAGCTGAATAGATTGTACTATCT
>WAAF01018597.1:66264-83369 GCA_013400475.1 Tricholaema leucomelas
CTCAGGTGCAGGACCTTACACTTGGCCTTGTTGAGTGTCATGAGGTTGGCCTGGGCACACCTCTGCAGCCTGCCCAGCTCCCTCTGGATGGATCCCTGCCCTCTAGCAAGTCAACTGTGACACACAGCTTGGTGCCATCTGCACACTTGCTGAGGGTGCGCTGATTCCTCTGTCCATATTGAAGAACAGAGCTCTGTGAGAGGCCACCTCAAATAATTATCCCTAAATGCATGAAGTCCACAGGAGAAAAGAATGTCCAAACCCCTTTGTCTGCATCTGAGTGTTGTTTCCAAACCAACATGGCTAAGTTTATCTCTAGGTGCTTACCTGACAACTGAACCACCTGACACGACTAAATTGCAAGCTACATGGTTAAAGCTGCAGGGGGTTTTTGTAACCCAAACATACCTGTACAGTCTTTTTAATTCTGTGAGAAGGACCTGGATACTCTGGGGAATACAGTTCTGTTAGGAATAATGAGTTGATTAATGTTGATTTTCCCAGTCCAGATTCACCTAGAAGAAAACAAAACAGTTTTCAGTAAAACCGAGAGAGCATCACAGGGTTATGAACATTCAGAGCTGCACTGCAGATCACCATGAAACAAAACACCTGCAAACAGGCAGTGCACACTAAAGCTTTGAGACACTATCACCTTTGCCAGTCTCAGAGCCTGCAAATCCAGCTCTCACTGCTGAATGCTGCAGACATGCACTGCTCTAATCACATTAAAGTACTACAGACTGCAGTTTGCACTCCCAGTACAACACACAAAGATGCTTATGACTACACATCCCATCTTCTAAACAAGCTGTGCTCCTGCTGTGACTTCCTTTCATCATGCCAAAGCAGGTTAAGTTATCTCCTTTATTCCACAGGATCACAGAAATATTCAGGTTGGAAAAGACCCTGTCCAACCAATAATCCTACTGTACAAGGTTCACCCTAAACCACATCCCCAAACACCACGTCCAAGTGACCTAAACACATCCAAGGTTGGTGACTCCAGCACCAACCTCAGCAGCCTATTCCAACACCTGACTACTCTTTCAGTGAAAAGTTTGTCCTTACTATCTAGTCTAAGCCTATCCAGTTGCAGCTTAAGGCCATTCCCTCTTGTTCTACCACTAATTACCTCTGAGAAGAGACCAGCACCGACCTCTCCACAATATCCTTTCAAGTAGTTGCAGAGAGTAATGAGGTCTCCTCTCAGCCTCTTTTTTTTTACCCCACCTACACAGCCCCAGCTCCCTGCCACATGGATTTTATCTTCAATTAGAATTCACCAGACCTAAACAGAGTCCTAACAGTTCAGGTCTCTAATACAGCCCTCCTATCTAGCCCAAGAAGACAGACTTGTACCCTTGACAGTAACTCATAGTCTAGGGCATAGGGAAACAAGCCAAACAGATCATTTAAGTCCTCTGTAGACTCATGGCTTAGATCACTGTCACAGCCTACTTTTCAAGGAGCCTGACAAGAAGAAATGAAAGAGTGCTTTTCATTCTGTATACCCCCAAGGAACCTGTAGGTAAGCAATAACTTGATAACTGCTTGTAATAACTAATTCTCTTTGTACTGGCCAGGGAAAAAAGCGAATTCATCCATATCATATCTGGATTTAAAGGTCATAGAATCAACCAGGTTGGAAGAGACTTCCAAGATCATCCAGTCCAACCTAGCACCCAGCCCTAGCCAGTCTTCTTGCCTGGGAAAAAAAAACTACTACTACTACTAAAAGAAGACTGAGATGATTTTGGTCTAGCTACCCAAGCCACAAGACCTAGAAAAGAAGTTCCAGAACTACATGGCTTGCCTGGGGATTTAGTTATGTTGTGACAGGGAAAGAGGACTGCATTTTGTTTAGTTTGGGGTCTTTGTTGCCAATTTATTCATAGGCCAACAGCAATTCAACCTTGCTAGAGAATCTGGAGCCATGATCATCTTGGATCCCTTCCAACCCCTAACATCCTGTGATCATCCAAGCAATGGATTCACTCCCACAGCAATGATCATGTCCTCACTCACCTTTTACAGCTCCACAGAGACAGGAGCAAAGATTTCAGAGCAACCATTTAAAAAGTAGTTGACCTGAAATACTTTAAAGTGTTTTAAAGTCTGGGTAGGTTTTTTTTTCCCCCTATTGTAAAGAAGCTACTTCAACACAATTCACACCGGTATGAGAAGTAGGATTATAGGTTGGACTGGGTGATCTTGGAGGTCTCTTCCAAGCTGATTGATTCTATGATTCTATGAACAAAGGGTAGGAAATTTATTCTTTCTGTAAGTTTTCACAGGCAGTGACCTTAAACAGAAACTGTCAACCAGAAACATGCTCTAAAGCTCACAAATTTGGGTGCAAACTGCTAGTGAGGTATTTTCACCGAGGGAAGGCAGTGAGCTGCACTGCCTTTATACTTAGGAAAGGCCAAATCTAACCTCCCAATCCTTCCACCTGCTACAAATAATGCTTCATTTAGAGGCTAAGCTCAGAAAGCTTTAGAGCTTGTCTTGTGTTAAGTGTCCTGGGTCAATGCAAGCAAAGGATCTCAGGATGTTAGAATGATTAGAAAGGGGAAACAACCCCCAAAATAACCCAGAATCAGCAAAACAGAAAAATATGGAGGGGAAAAAAGAATCATAGAATCAACCAGCTTGGAAGAGACCTCCCAGGGACACCTCCCACTAAAGCAGGTATGAAGACACAATCAGCCAGGTTGGAAAAGACTTCCAAGCCCATCCAGCCCAACCTAGCACCCAGCCCTGGCCAATCAACCAGACCATGGCACTAAGTGCCCCAGACAGGCTTGGCTTCAACACCTCCAGGCACAGAGACTCCACCACCTCCTTGGGCAGCCCATTCCAATGCCACTTCAGTTGGCATTGAGGGGTTCAAATGAGACCACTGTCAGTCCTTGGAATGCTTTGCCAAGCTGGTAAAAAGGCTCTAAAATAGTACTGAAGTAAGTAAGTATGGATTATTAACTCAGCAAAGCCAAAGTCATGCCAAAGCACAAGGGTTTCCAGTTCAATTTCTATCCATCAGCTCTCATTACAACTTGATCACTACAAAGAAACTGCAACAAGCATCACTTTCCCATAATACCAGCAGAATTGTGATCCTTAAATCTTAATGCTGCTGCTTTCTTTAAACTGTTGCTAGCTGTGGCATGTTGAGAATGTGGCCTGTTTCCAAGCTCCCCCAACTTTTCAGCCTCCACCATTCTTACTCCAACAGAAATGGGCAAGCAGTGCAGTGCAGCTCAGCTTCCAGCTTTCTGCCAGAGCCCTCTTGGAGATGACTGTTTGCTCATTCATGTATTACATCTCCTGAGAATGCATCTTCCAGCTTCTACATCACCTTGAAAAGCCAGGATCACTGTTCTACTGCACATTCAGGATCTTGGCTTCTAAAATTTGAGGCATGACTCAAAAAGCACAACTTACATTCTTACATCTGTGAGTCCAGCTAAGACTTCCTTAAACACATCAAATGACCAAGCTCACCAAGCAGCACTGAACATTCTCAGAGTGCTCTCTGCATGGTTCCCTCCCTCTTCACTACATAAATCACTCAGGCAGAAATCACCACAAGATTTTCTGCTCTGTCACTAACAACTACCAGTCCTACAGCATTTCATGCTCATCCCCTGTGACAATCAACTGCACCAATTCTCAGAGATGAACAATGATAGGAGAAGGGGCAATAATAGAATCAAGCAGGTTGGAAGAGAGCTCCAAGCTCATCCAGCCCAACCTAGCAGCCAGCCCTGGCCCATCAACCAGACCATGGCACTAAGTGCCCCAGCCAGGCTTGGCTTCAACACCTCCAGGCACAGCCACTCCACCACCTCCCTGGGCAGCCCATTCCAATGCCAATCACTCTCTCTGCCAACAACTTCCTCCTAACATCCAGCCTAGACCTCCCCTGGCACAGCTTGAGACTCTGTCCCCTTCTTCTGTTGCTGGTTGCCTGGCAGCAGAGCCCAACCCCACCTGGCTACAGCCTCCCTTCAGGTAGTTGTAGACTTAAGAGGTCTTTTCCAATCTGGTTAATTCTCTGATGGAACCATCCTCTCATCAAGGAGGTCTGATACTCTGCCATGTCACTTTAGATGACCACAAAAAGGGAGGCTACATGATGCTTTTAGCTCTGATTCTAGAAGGTTTTTTATGCTAGTTCCTGCCTTCAGTGCTCCACAAACATGACCCAACATTTCCATCAACACACAAGAACATCCAAATGAAACTCATCAGGAGGAGGGGTGGGAGCAGCACTGTGCCTCAGAGCTGCTCCCACATACCTACAGTTCCATAGGGTAGGGTCATGCAACAACTTCCAACTCTGTACTACAGATGTTAATAAAAGAAAGCAAGTCAAAGCTCCACCATTTCACAACCTGAATTCAGGACATAATTTATGAAGTCAGAGCCACAAAGCTGACCCTCACAAAGCTGATCCTTCAAGAGCAGTGAGGCCAGCAGGGCAAGGGAGGGGATTCTGCCCCTTTACTCTGCTCTCCTCAGACCCCACCTGGAGTCCTGTGTGCAGCTCTGGAGCCCCCAACACAAGAAGGACATGGAAGTGTTGGAGGCAGTCCAGAGGAGGCCACCAAGATGCTTAGGGGGCTGCAGCAGCTCTGTTAAGAGGACAGGCAGAGAGAGTTGGGGCTCTGCAGCCAGGAGAGGAGAATGCTTCCAGGAAGACTTAATAATGGCCTTCCAGTGTCTGAAGGAGGCTACAAGAAAGCTGCAGAGGGACTATCTGCAAAGGCCTGCAAGGATAGGATGAGGGCAAATGGCCTTGAACTAGAGCAGAGCAGATTTAGATTGGGTGTTAGGAGCAAGCTCTGCACCATGGAGGTGGTGGAAGACTCTAGCAGATTGCCCAGGGAAGTACAGCTAAGGTCTCATCCGTGGAGATACTCAGTGTGAGCCTGGACAGGGCTCTAGGCAACCTCATCTAGCCAAGGATGTCCCTTCTGACTGCAGTGGGGTTGGACTGGATGCCCTTTGGTGGTCCCTGCCAACCCAGCCCATTCTATGGTTGTCTATAGGCTTTACTCCTCATAAGCAGCAAGTCTGCAAAGCAGCCATGTGGAATAGGATGTGTTACTTCATCAATCACCAGGCAGAGGAAGCAAGTTGTCAGCTTGGTTGGTCTCTTCTGCCAGGCAACCAGCAACAGAACAAGGGGGGACAGCCTCAAGCTGTGCCGGGGCAGGTCTAGGCTGGATGTTAGGAGGAAGTTGTTGGCAGAGAGAGTGATTGGCATTGGAATGGGCTGCCCAGGGAGGTGGTGGAGTCGCTGTGCCTGAAAGTGTTCAGGAAAAGACTGGATGAGGCACTTAGTGCCATGGTCTGGGTACTAGGTTGGACTGGATGATCTTGGAGGTCTCTTCCAACCTGCTTGATTCTATTCTATTCTGTTCATTCAAGACAAAAAAAAAGAATTCAGGCCTAGTGAAAGCAAGGAACTGATATGAGAAGCTTCTCTTCAGCTGTAGCTCCTCACCATCAAGTAAAGGAGAAAAACACATCCCCACAGCACTGGTCCACCCATGTCTGGTACCGAAACCAGCTGAAATGTGACAGCCTTCAGCATCCAGGCTTGGGTGGAATTACAAACATGCAATTAGCAGCTGCAGCCCAGGCTTGTCAAAGCTTACCTGGCACCCTGCTCGAGCTGTAGGCATGCTGCAGAGCAGTTCCAGAGACATTAAAAGCAACAAGGAGTTGTCAAAAGTGACCTACATGGGAGATGTGACTGCGCAAGCTCTCTGTGAAGTAACTGGGTTAAGGGATTCAACTGGAAACGACAGAAGCTGCAGAGCTCCAGGATAACAAATCCTCCATACTTAGCTTCATAACCAGTATAGACCTTCAATTTTCCCAGGCTCGGACAGAGCTGAAGTAGGTAGGAGGGAAAGAGAGCCCTGCAGAGGGGTTATCACCGAGCCCTAGTCAATCACCCAGCCCTGCCCAATCAACCAGACCATGGCACTAAGTGCCCCAGCCAGGCTTGGCGTCAACACCTCCAGGCACAGCCACTCCACCACCTCCCTGGGCAGCCCATTCCAATGCCAATCACTCTCTCTGCCAACAACTTCCTCCTAACACCCAGCCTAGACCTGCCCTGGCACAACTTGAGACTGTGTCCCCTTGTTCTGTCCCTGGGTGCCTGGCAGAAGAGACCAACCCCACCTGGCTACAGCCTCCCTTCAGGGAGCTGCAGACAGCAATGAGCTCTGCCCTGAGCCTCCTCTTCTGCAGGCTGCACACCCCCAGCTCCCTCAGCCTCTCCTCACAGGGCTGTGCTCCAGGCCCCTCCCCAGCCTTGCTGCCCTTCTCTCAACACCTTCCAGCACCTCAACATCTCTCTGCAATGGAGGAGCCCAGAACTGGACACAGCACTCAAGGGGTGGCCTGAGCAGTGCTGAGCCCAGGGGCAGAAGAACCTCCCTTGTCCTGCTGCCCACACTGCTCCTGAGCCAGCCCAGGATGCCATTGGCTCTGCTGCCCACCTGGGCACTGCTGCCTCATCTTCAGCTCCTCTCTCCCAGCACCCCCAGGTCCCTCTCTGCCTGGCTGCTCTCAGCCACTCTGTCCCCAGCCTGTAGTGCTGCTTGGGGTTATTGTGGCCGAAGTGCAGAACCCTGCACTTGGCCTTGTTCAATCTCATCCCATTGGCCTCTGCCCACCCATCCAGCCTGCCTAATGAGATCCCCCATTGGAAGCACCTCTGTTCATTCAGGTATTACAACACTAAAGACTTTTGTCCAAAAGCAGGCAATATTTCAACACTACCAAGGCTCACTTTGACAAATGCCTCAAACAAATGCCTCAGGACTGTCAGAGCAATCAGCATTGCTGCAAATAAAAATATGATAAAGAAATTAATCTCAATCTCCACAGAATCATAGAATGGTTTAGATTGGAAGGGACCTCAAAGCTCAGCCAGTTCCAATCCCCTGCCATAGACACCTCCCACTAGAACAGGTTGCTCAAGGATTCATCAAACCTGGCCTAGAACACCTCCAAGGAGGTTGTAGATGACAGAAGCACAGAATGTGGTCTTCTGTCATCCACAACCCCCCTGGACAACCTGTGCCAGTGTCTCACCACCCTCACTGCAAACAACTTCTTCCTAACATTCAGTTTCAATCTTCCCTCTGCCAGTTCAAACCCATTCCTCCTCCTCCTGTCATTACAAGACCTTGTCAATAGTCCGTTCCCAGCCTTCCTGTAGTCCCCTTCAGATACTGGAAGGCCATTTCAAGGTCTCCTCAAAGCCTTCTCTTCTCCAGGCTGCAGAGCCCCAACTCTCTCAGCCTGTCCTCAGAGCAGAGCTGCTGCAGCCCTCTCAGCATCTTGGTGGCCTCCTCTGGACTGGCTCCAACAGTTCTATGTCCTGCTTGTGCTGGGGGCTCCAGAACTGCACCCAGGACTGCAGGTGCTGATACCAGAGTTTTCTTTGGCTAAACTGCAGACTGAGGTCCAACCTTCCTCGCAGCACCCAGCAAGCTCTCCAGCTGGATTCATGCACTAATCCAATTTGGCCCAAGTGCTGTTAGTCCTTTTTAGCAACAGCCCAGATTTAGGCCAGGTTAACATCTGAATTTCAGCCCAGAGCAGTTATTGTTGGATGACTTCCCCCCCTGCCCCCAACTAAACCAGACCAACACTTCATAAATGCCACTGATGGCAGGAGGACTCTTCAAGCACTTCAAAGTGATTGGGAATCATTTCTGCATACTCCTGTATGCCACTGACACCTCCTAGATCAACCAAACTTCCCCAGCCAAGCATCTTCAAAAGGTTGTCCACTTCATGGTGGAACAGTGTGAAATGGGAATTCCAGAAGCTGTAAAACTAAACTAAACTGAAAAAAACCAAACCAAAAAGGCCCTACAGAAAAAAAAAAAACCTAATCAAAAGGAGGCTGAGCATATATGGGAATGCACAGCTTAATTCCCTCCCCCCTTTACTTTGTTCTGCTTTTCACTAAGCAAGAAAAAAACCTTTAGAGTTTTTGGGTTGGGTTTTTGTTTTTCCTTTCTTTTTCCTCAATGAGAAGTACTCAAGCCATGGAGCCACCATAACCTGGTTAGGGAAAAGAGCTGTCAAGTGCTCCAATGCTGAGGATATTCAGTTAAATATTACTGCTTTTAAAGATGTGCAATTACTGGAAAGATAGGTAAGGAAAAAGAACAGCTAAAGCCCACAGCTGCTGCAATAAAGGAGTCTGACAGTGACTCCAGTGCCACAGCTAAGAAAAAGCTCTTTTCAGGAGAGTGTTTTATCCATTACCATCTGTGATTCTAACTTGTCCTTGCCACGTTCCAATGGGAAGCCTCTCAAAGGAAGCAGCATTCTTGGAGGCAGCAGCTCTTGTTCCTTCCCAGTGGTAAATTTATACAGATTTAACTAGCAATATTAAAATGACTGAAGGAGGGCTAGAAAAAGGCAGTTGGACACAGCAGGTTGGTTGGTGGACAAAGGATCATGTCACAGAAGAGAAGAGTTTGGGGTGGCCTCATTCATGGAAGGGCAAGTGTGAGGAGGATGGAGCCAGGCTCTGCTCAGGGATGGTCAATGACAGGACAAGGGGCAGTGGGGGCAAGCTGGAGCAGAGGAGGTTCCACATCAGCATAAGGAAAAACTTTTTCACTGTGAGGGTGCCAGAGCCCTGGAGCAGGCTGCCCAGAGAGGTTGTGGAGCTTCCTTCTCTGGAGACATTCAAAACCCACCTGGATGTGCTTCTGTGTGACCTGCTTTAGGTGATCTGGATGTGAGGAGGAAGTTGCTCAGCATGAGAGTGGTGAGAGCCTGGAATGGGTTGCCCAGGGAGGTGGTTGAAGCCTCATCCCTGGAGGTGTTTAAGGCCAGGTTGGATGAGGCTGTGGCCAGCCTGATCTAGGGCAGGGTGTTCCTGCCCATGGCAGGAAGGTTGGAATTGGCTGATCCTTGTGGTCCTTTCCAACTCTGACTGCTTCTCGCCCAGCAGCACCCCCAAGTCCCTCTCCTCAGGGCTGCTCTCCAGCCACTCACTGCCCAGCCTGGATTTGTGCTTGGCATTGCCTCGACCCAGCTGCAAGACCTTGCACTTGGTCTTGTTGAACGTCCTGAGGTTGGCTTGTGCCCACCTCTGCAGCCTGTCCAGGTCCCTCTGGATGGATCCCTGCCCTCCAGCCTGGCTGCTGCACCACACAGCTTGGTGTCAGCAGCAAACCTGCTGAGGTTGCACTCGATGCCTCTGCCCATGGCACCCACAGAGATGTTGAACAAGACTGGTCCTGGGACATATCCCTGCAGCATTTCAAATGGACAAGCTTGAAGCTGTTATTGCTGACCTGCTTGCAGCAGTTGACAAAGCACTCTGTAAAACAAACCCAGCCAGAAGCACTCTGGTTAATTCCATTTAACTTGAAAGGTTGAGGTTACAGCTTACAGCCTGCATGTTAAATGTGTCAGCTGCTTTGAGGGATCCTCAAGAGTTTCCACACAACAGAAGTCAGGCTTCTAGATATTGGGGTTTTTTTTTTCCTCATTATAAAGAAGCCAGCATCACTTCACAGAAAATATCAACTACTTCCTAAGTACAAGAGAAAAAAAACCCCAACAAAACAAACACTGCAAGATTTGCATCCAAAGTTGTGCTACAGGAACTAATTAAGACTTGACTACAGCCCTAAGGCCACGTTTACATTTTTGCTAGAACATCTATGCTTGGAGAAAAAAAAAAAGCTGTTTTCATCTGTAAGCAGTTAATACTGGATTGGTGGCAAGGAGAGACTTCCAAAACCAGACTGGACGTGAGCAGGGACTTCTGCACCATGAGAGTGCGGAGGGGAGAGGCAAGCAGAGGGGAGAGGCAAGCAGAGGGGAGAGGCAAGCAGAGGGGATATTGAGGGAGCTGGGGATGTGCAGCCTGCAGAAAAGGAGGCTCAGGACAGAGCTCATTGCTGGCTACAACTACCTGCAAGGAGGCTGTAGCCAGGTGGGGTTGGGCTCTTCTGCCAGGCAAGCAGCAACAGAACAAGGGGACACAGTCTCAAGTTGTGCCAGGGGAGATAGGCTGGATGTTAGGAGGAAGTTGTTGGCAGAGAGAGTGATTGGCACTGGAATGGGCTGCCCAGGGAGGTGGTGGAGTCACCATCCCTGGAGGTGTTCAAGAAAAGCCTGGCTGGGGCACTTAGTGCCATGGTCTGGTTGACTGGATAGGGCTGGGTGCTAGGTTGGACTGGCTGAGCTTGGAGGTCTCTTCCAACCTGGTTGATTCTACCCTATTCTATTCTATCCCTTCAGGCCTTTTCAAACAGTCTCTCTCCATATTCCACAAGAACCTCAGTAAAAAATACTCCATCTGAGCACCTTTTTGTATGCAACCTCGATGTAAAATCAAATAAACCAATAGAACTGAAAAACCCAAAGCCAAAAAGAAAAAAGAATCCCACACCCCTGCAGCTTTAAACTTTTCCTTATCTTCTTTCAGTGCTTTCCAACACCACCACTGGCCCCAAAGCACAGATGAAACACTGTTTTAGTATGTCAGTGCATTCAACCAGGAAAGATCAACATTGACCAACTGCTGTATTTCATATACCCTCAAACATCAAGTGCCAAGAAAAACAGGCATGCAGCAAGGCAGAAAGCTCTCTTAATTCATCCTGTTCCCAGCACACACAAACAGGGCTCAGTTCTGACTTATGACTGAGCAGCAGCTTTAGAATCGAGATCACAGAATCAGAAAGGCAAAATGATAGGGGTTGGGAGGGACCTCCAGAGAGTATCCAGTCCAATCCTCCCTGCCAAGGCAGGATCCCCTAGGGTAGCCCACACAGGAATGCATCCAGGTGGGGGTTGAAAGTATCCAGAGAAGTCTTCACAACCCCTCTGGTCAGCCTGCTCCAGGGCTCTGTCACCCTCACTGTAAAGAAGTTTCTCCTCACGTTGAGGTGAAACCTTCTCTGTTCCAGTTTGTAGCTGCTGCTCTTTGTCTTATTGCTGCTGACCACCAAAAAGAGCTTGGCCCCAGCCACTGACACCCACCCCTCAGATATTTATAGACATTGATCAGGTCCCCTCTCAGCCTTCTCCTCTCCAGACTAACCAGCCCCAGGGCTCTCAGTCTCTCTCCAGAGGGGAGATGCTCAAGTCCCCCACTCATCTTCATGGCTGTCTGTCAGACTCTCTCCAGCAGGTCCCTGTCTCTCTTGAACTGGGGAGCCCAAAACTGGACACACTGTTCCAGGTGTGGTCTCACTAGGGCAGAGCAGACAGGAAGGAGAACCTCCCCATGCCTCCTGGCCACACTTCTTGATGCAGCCCAGGATGCCATTGGCTCTCTTGGCCACAAGGGCACATTGCTGCCCGTGCAGAACTTGCTGCCCACCAGCACTCCAAGGTCTTTCTCCATGGAGCTGCTTTCCAGCAGAGCATCTCTAACCTGCACTGCTGCCTGCTGTTACTCCTAGCCAGATGCAGGACCCTGCCCTTGTCCTTACTGAACTTCCCCAGGTTTGCCTTCCCCCAGCTCTCAGCCTGCCCAGGTCTGGTTGGATGGCAGCACAGCCTGAGGGGGTCTCAGCCACCCCTTCAGTTCTTTATCACCAGTGAACTTGCTGAGGTTGCACTCATCCATGTATGTAGAACAAAGAGTAAGTCTGTTTTGAACAGTAAGCTGCAGAAAAACCTAATGAAGAAAACCAAGCAAAGAATAAAACACAAACAAAAACCCCTGCAAGAAATCCACAGCACATTCCAGAAGCAGCACACAAAAAAAAAAGGGGTAACATTTTGCTGCAGAGGAGCAACACTTAAATGTAAGTAGTTAAAAAAAAATCAAATGATTTTAATATCATGTCTGAAAATTTTATATAAAATATATGCAAAGTATAAAACAGAGAAAAGGTTTTAAAATTAAATATAACTGTTTTTAAATTGGATGTCTTAATATAGAAAAATCATATAAAGTATATATTATATATAAAACATACAAGAGATCTTAAAAATACATAAACATAGACATAAATTTCTAGATTTATGTATTTATATAGGTATCTATCCAGGCTGGATGAGGCTCTGGCCAGCCTGATCTAGGGTAGGGTGTCCCTGCCCATGGCAGGGGGCTTGGAACTGGATGATCCTTGTGGTCCCTTCCAACCCTGACTGATCTGTGATTCTCTCTCCATATACACACATCTATGATACATAATTTTGTATATACACAGAATCATAGACTCAAGCAGGTTGGAAGAGACCTCCAAGCTCAGCCAGCCCAACCTAGCACCCAGCCCTGCCCAATCAACCAGACCATGGCACTAAGTGCCCCAGCCAGGCTTGGCTTCAACACCTCCAGGGATGGGGACTCCACCACCTCCCTGGGCAGCCCATTCCAATGCCAATCACTCTCTCTGACAACAACTTCCTCCTAACATCCAGCCTGAACCTGCTCTGGCACAACNTCTCAGGTCTCTCTCTTCCTGGCTGCTCTCAGCCACTCTGGCCCTAGCCTGTAGTGCTGCTCGGGGTTGTTGTGGCCAACGTGTAGGACTCTGCACTTGGCCTTGTTCAGTCAGGCTTGTCTTTGAGTCCTTGAAAGAGCTCCTTCTAAAGACAACGGTAGTTTGACTCCAGAATATTGCATTAATTGCTCCAAGGCCTCTTCAGCAGACATTGCTACTTGCCATGGAAAGCATTATGTGAGGGTGAAAAATGAAAACAAACCAAACCCTGTTCCATCAATGGCAGACAGAAATAGCTCGCAAGGAAACCAGTTTTGAGTTATTTTTGCTTCACTGACAATAAATTTTCTCATACTTCAAACCAAGGAAGAACAGATGGGGAAAGAATTGCTGACTTTCAAGACAAACTAAAGAAAAGGTTCCTCTCAGAAACCCTACATTTTCCTTTTAACTCTGCAGATGGTTTAACAATATCATCAGAAAAGAAACCCCATGCAGATGTGAATGCAAAGTAATGGATCCCTGTTTAATAGAGATACAGGGGAAATGGGTCACAGAATGTCTTGATCTGGCAAAGCCCTTCAAGCTCCTCCAGTCCAATCCATAGTTTCACACTGACAAGTCCCTGAGTAACCCAAACCCCTCAGCACACCATCTAATCACTATGAGTTGCTATGGTTGGCAAGGACCACCAGGATCAGCCAGCCCAACCTTCAGCCCAGCAGCCTTCATCACCAGACCTTAGCCTCAAGCACCACATCCACTCTCCTTTTAAACACCTCCAGGGGTGGTGACTCCACCACCTCCCTGGGCAGCCTGTTCCAGTGCCTGACCACCTGCTCAGGAAAGAACTTCCTCCCAACAGCCAACCTCAACCTCCCCTGATGCAACTTGAGGCCATTTCCTCTTGTCCTGTCATTAGTAACTGAGGAGAAGAGACCAGCTCCAGCCTCACTGCAACCTCCTGTTAGGTAGCTGTAGAGGGCACTAAGGTCCCCTCTCAGCCTCCTCTTCTCCAGACTAAACACCCCCAGCTCCCTCAGCTGCTCCCCATAGGCCATGTCTGCCAGACCTCTCCCCAGCCTCCTCGCCCTTCTCTGCACCGCTCCAGCACCTCAGTGTCCCTCCTGTGCTGTGCTGACCAGAACTGGGCACAGTACTCGAGGTGTGGTCCCTGAGTGCTGAGTACAGGGGCATGAGCACCTCCCACTCCTGCTGGTCACACCACTGCTGATCCAGGTTAGGATGCTGCTGGCCTTCTTGGCCACCTGGGCACACTGCACTCTGTGTCCTTCCACTGCACTCTGTGAAAGGCCAACAGTTCAGTTCCCCTAAATCACAGCATTTCTGCCCTTCTGGAGTAGAATCCACCCCATGAAAAACCACAGGTGCAGCCTTCACAGCAGAAGGTTCATAAGTAAAACTATCAGAGTGATGCACTCTTTATGAGCTTTCACAATCTTGAGTTTCAGTTATTAAATGTCAGCACAGTTCCTGGCTTAAAGCCTCACCAATGACAGAAGTGAAGGCTCCAGGGAAAGGAAGCCAGAACCACCATGATGTTAGGAAAGAGTTCTTCACACTGAAGGTGGTGAGACACTGGCACAGGCTGCCCAGGGAGGTTGTGGAGCACAGAAGCACCAAATGTGATCAAAGACTGTGGAGTCTCCTTCTCTGGAGCCTTTCAAGGCCTGTCTGGATGTGTTCCTGTGTGACCTGAGCTAGATTGTATGGTCCTGCTCTGGCAGGGAGGTTGGATTGGATGATCTCTTTGGGTCCCTTCCAACCCCTGACATCCTGTGACACTCCTAATACAGCTTCTGTCCATGCTGACAGGGACTTTGCACCATTCCAAGATAAGAATATTAAGAGGTCTTAAATTTGTGCTCAACAGAACTACCTACAGTGAAAAACTGAGATGGGAATTGGAAATAAAGGTTGAGAAGAGCTCAAAGAGAAAGATTAATTTGATAAAACAGCTTTAGCAGCCTTTCTAAATCTAAATATTCTGCCTTAAATATTATGGGAAGTGGCTAGGAGGGAGGGGAAAAAAAAAGCTCTAACACCAGAATAGAAATGAGGGGGGAAAAAATATTGTTAAAAGCTGCTCATTCTGTTTCATAAAAAGAAATTCTAAAGAAGAGTATGGTATGAACTGTAATGAAATGTAAATGTGCTCAGAAGCTCAACACAAAGACATATGAAAACCAGAATGGAGCAGCTGCAGGCAATACCCATGCTACAGAGAGAAAAAAACACTGGAAAAAGGAACAAAATGTAACAGCTCAAAGAGATTCAGGATGAAGATCTGCACTGTTGTATAATTAGCCAGAGGGAAAACATCCACATTGAAGCACAAGAGTCACATCTCATGGCTCACAGTGGCTCCACTATCATCAGGTATTTACATCACAAATACTGCAGCTGAGAACATCACTTTGGTAACAACATTAACTTCTGGTCCAGTATCTTTATTGATGACCTGGAGCAGGGGATTGAGTCCAGCATCAGGAAGTTTGCAGATGACACCAAGCTAGGAGAAGCTGTGGAGCTGTTGGAGGGTAAGAGAGCCCTGCAGAGGGACCTGGCCAGGCTGGATGGGTGGGCAGAGGCCAATGGGATGAGACTGAACAAAGCCAAGTGCAGGGTTCTACACTTTGGCCACACCAAACCCGAGCAGAACTACAGGCTGGGGACAGAGTGGCTGAGAGCAGCCAGGAAGAGAGGGAGCTGGGGATGCTGGTAAAGAGGAGCTGAAGATGAGGCAGCAGTGCCCAGGTGGGCAGCAGAGCCAATGGCATCCTGGGCTGGCTCAGGAGCAGTGTGGGCAGCAGGACAAGGGAGGTTCTTCTGCCCCTGTGCTCAGCACTGCTCAGGCCACCCCTTGAGTGCTGTGTCCAGTTCTGGGCTCCTCCATTGCAGAGAGATGTTGAGGTGCTGGAAGGTGTCCACAGGAGGGCGCCAAAGCTGGGGAGGGGCCTGGAGCACAGCCCTGTGAGGAGAGGCTGAGGGAGCTGGGGGTGTGCAGCCTGCAGAAGAGGAGGCTGAGGAAGAAGGGCCAGGTTCAGATGCTGATCTCACCATAATGAGCATGTGTACTGACTACACACACAAGGAAAAGCTCCACAATTGAGACCACAACAATACAGCCCAGGGAAGCTACAAATTGACTGGAAAGGTCAAAATTCACCTTTTTTACCCCCTCTCCAGTAGGTTTAGAAGAAGTCACATTTAATTTTAACCTGTATTTGTAGGCCAGTAGAGCCTAAAGCCTCTAATATAATGGCAACAAGGGGCAATAAGTCCTCAGCAATGAGCTTCACTCATCCCAACAAGGCAAATACGAAGGTCATGCCAAAGACCAACCAAATATCCTCAGGTACTGTGGTAGCAGAGACTCTACAGAAGGCTTAATTGAGCCTCTCAGCAGGGCAGCAAGAACTGGGAATGGTTTCTACTAAACTGTAATGCTCCTCTGCAGGTATTTCTCACTTTGTTATTCTTCCTATCCTGCCATATGCTTAATGAATTCATTCCTGGCTTTACAGGTTAGGGAGAGGATAATAAGCCTAGCAAAGACCAAGTAGCTGTGAGCATTCGAAGCTCTTGGTACCAACAGTTGGCTTGATAAATAGAACACCTCCAGAGAGGGTCAGAAAGGCGGTGAGACACTGGAAGAGGTTGCCCAAAGAGGTGGTAGAATCCCCATCCCTGGAGGTTTTTAAGGCCAGGCTGCATGGGGCAACCTGATCTGGACATGAGGAGGAAGTTCTTCACCATGACAGTGGTGAGAGCCTGGAATGGGTTGCCCAGGGAGGTGGTTGAAGCCTCATCCCTGGAGGTGTTTAAGGCCAGGTTGGATGAGGCTCTGGCCAGCCTGGTCTAGGGTAGGGTGTCCCTGCTCATGGCAGGGGGGTTGGAACTGGCTGATCCTTGTGGTCCCTTCCAATACTGACTGATTCTGTGATCCAGTGGAAATTGTCCCTGCCCATGGTGGGGGGGTTGAAACCTAGATGATGCCTGAGGTCTCTTCTAATCCTCACAATTCTGTCATCTCAAACAGAACAGAATCCATCACCAGAAGACACCAGGACTGGAGCAGGCCAAGCTTTCTGCAGCAGACAAAGAAAGCATTTTAAACCCAGAGTGTTCCTTTGCTGTTACTGCAGCTTCAAGTCTCACAAAACAGCCTTCTGCTTTGCCTCCCTGCCAAACAGCCATGTTCAAACCAAAACACTGGAGCCTGCATATAATTACCCAGGGAACACTGACAGCACTGCCAGACACTTCCCTTGAAGTTGTCATCTACAGGTGACCTACAAGGCTAAAGTGACAATCAGAAAACAGAACAGATGATTTGCTAGAGGAGAGCCTTCAACATAGCTTTTGGTGTCAAAACTACCCAAGGGTTGTCCAAGAAATAGGTGGAAAGGTTGTCTGGGAAGCCACTGAAGTGTTTGGCACTCCACAGATCAGATTAATTTTAAATTAAATCAGTAAAATTTCTTATTTTCCACCTATTTCTCGTCCATAGGCAGGGACACCTCCCACTAGAACAGGTCGCTCAAGGACTCATCCAACCTGGCCTTGAACACCTCCAGGGAGGTTGTGGAGGACAGAAGCACAGAATGTGATCAA
>WAAF01018597.1:83491-93796 GCA_013400475.1 Tricholaema leucomelas
GGAGAGCAGAGCCAAGGGGCAGAATCCCCTCCCTTGCCCTGCTGCCCACACTGCTCTTGCTGCAGCCCAGCACAGGGTTGCTGTCTGGGCTGCACTCACACTGCAGGCTCCTGTTGAGCTTTTCATCAGCCCAGACCCCCAGGGCCTTTTCCTCAGGGCTGCTCTCAGCCATTCCCCACCCAGCCTGGAGTTCTGCTTGGGATTGTGATCACTCAGGTGCAGGACCTTACACTTGGCCTTGTTGAGTGTCATGAGGTTGGCCTGGGCACACCTCTGCAGCCTGCCCAGCTCCCTCTGGATGGATCCCTGCCCTCTAGCAAGTCAACTGTGACACACAGCTTGGTGCCATCTGCACACTTGCTGAGGGTGCGCTGATTCCTCTGTCCATATTGAAGAACAGAGCTCTGTGAATGTCCACCTTACATGCATGAAGTCCACAGGAGAGAAGAATGTTCAATCTCCTGAGCCTGCATCTGCTTGGGTGTTGGTTCCAAACATGTTAGCAGAGTCATTTCAATAGAAGAGCAACAAAAGGGGGATTTCCTGATGCAGTGTTTAGAGGAAAAAAGAGAGACACTGCAAAGCAACTCTGTTTGTTCCCCACCTCCTTACACCAGGACAGAAAGAAAAGCACACACCCAATACTTAAGCAAGTGTAATTATACTAATAGGCATAATTACCATTTCACAATTAAGATATTCTTGGACTGTGAGCTACTACACAGAGCAGGGTTACTTCTGGAAGCCTTCTCAAGCGTATGCAGCAGAGAGCAAGAGAGGACAGACTTTGGATTTAGGCAGACCAAATATTTATGTCTTCTTCTCCAGTGTTTCAACAACTATCTTGGACTTGAAGAGATTACACAAGATAAGGGTGGAAGCAAGCCTGACATTTCTTCTTCTGCTGAGCTGCACTATTTTGGATCTACAAGTCACAGAATTGTCAGGGTTGGAAGGGACCACAAGGATCAGCCAGTTCAAACCCCCCGGCCATGGGCAGGGACACCTCACACTACATCAGGTTGCTCAGAGCCTCATCCAGCCTGGCCTTAAACCCCTCCAGGGATGGGGCTTCCACCACCTCCCTGGGCAACCTGTGCCAGTGTCTCAGCACTCTCAGGCTGAAGAACTTCTTCCTAACATCCAATCTGGGTCCAGCCACTTCTAGTTTTGCACCATTCCCCCCAGTCCTGTCAGTACCTGACACCCTAAAAAACAAATCCCTCCCCAGCTTTCTTGTAGCCCCTTTCAGATACTGGAAGGTCACAATAAGGTCCCCTTGGAGCCTTCTCTTCTCCAAACTGAACCTCTCAGCCTGCCCTCACAGCAGAGCTGCTGCAGCCCTCTGAGCATCCTTGTGGCCCTTCTCTAGACACACTCCAGCACATCCAGATCCTTTCTGTACCAGGGGCTCCAGAGCTGGATGCAGTGCTCCAGGTAGGGTCCCATCAGTGTGGAGCAGAGGGGCAGAATCCCCTCCCTCACCCTGCTGCCCACACTTCTCCTGCTGCAGCCCAGGCTCTGCTTGCTCTCTGGGCTGCAAGTGCACACTGCTGGCTCATGTTGAGCTTCTCATCCACCAGCACCCCCAAGTCCCTTTCCTCAGGACTGCTCTAAAGCCAGTCACTGCCCAGCTTCTATCAGTGCCAGGGATTGCAGGACCCTGCACTTGGTGCTGTTGAACCTTATGAGGTTGCTTTAAACCACTCTTGAAAAGCCTTCTTGTGAAAGAACCAAGAATGAAGCTGAAATTAATGCTTCATTCTATGTCTTCACTATGACATTCACTATGTCTTGTGCTCAGAGGGTTTTTATGCTACATAACCAAGCCACTGCAGAAGATCTGACTTCTAGAACACTGATTAGACTTTTGGGGCATGACTGCTGTGAAGTTCGTTGTCTCCAAGATTTTGAAGACCAATCAATGTCCAAGGACAGTTGATTAACCAGGAAAACAGAAGGCTAGCTCAGACTGCAGTTTAAGTTTAGAAACATGACTAAACCAAACAATGTAACTCAGAGAAAGCATAAACACAGTTAATCAGATAAACACTAAAATGTTTGTTGTGGCTAAATATCGCAGAGTAACTTGATGCTAGGCTGCACCAAGAGGAGTGTGACTAGCAGGGCAAGAGAGAGGATTCATCCCCTTCACTCAGCTCTGCTGAGAACCCCACCTTGAAAATTGCCTCCAGTTCTGACATCCCCAGCAGAAGAAGGACACAGAGCTGTTAGGAGGGAGTCCAGGAGGCCACAAAGATGATCCAAGGGCTGGAACACCTCTGCTGTGAGGACAGGTTGAGGGAGCTGGAGGTGTTCAGCCTAGAGAAGACTCCAGGAGAACCTCAGAGCTGCCTTCAAATACCTGAAGTGATCTCACACGAAGGCTGCAGAAGGACTTTTCCCAAGGGTGTCTAGAGACAAGACATGGTGAAATGGTTTGAAGCTGAAGGGGAGTAGGTTCAGACTGGATCTTAGGAAGAAGTTCTTTGGTAGGAGGGTGCTGAGACTCTAGAACAGGCTGCCCAGGGAGGCTGTGGCTGCCTCTTCCTTGTTCAAGGCCAGGCTGGATGAGGTCTTGAGCAGCTGAGTCTAATTGAGAGGTGTCCTTGCCCTTGGTGGGGAAATGATCTCTGAGGTCCCTTTTGACCTGTTCTACTAGAGGCACACAGAACACCACCAAGGCAATTTCACACACTTCCTCCAGTTCTACTACATGCAACTCTTCCTGCTTTAAGTGAGTTGCCCTTTGCAACAACAAAGCTTGGAACTCCAAATGAAACCCCACTCTGGAACAATGCAAAGACAGTTCCCTCCCTTCCTCTCATCTTTTTCCTTCTAGGTAGCAGAAAAAGCAAAATTGATTCAAGAGGAAACAGTTTGGTACTGAATAATGAATTATGGGCTTGGATATCAGGACACAAAAAAACTATGATCAAGTTCCAAGGGCGGGGGGGGGGGAAACAACCCTCAAATTTTAAAGTCCTAAGTCATTCTGTTAGTAAAAACTAATTAGAAGTGATCTAAAAGGACTTTTCACCTATCTGACCTTGATTTCTAGGTCTGTCAATTGTGTTCTTATATAACATGCTACACATCCATAACAACTGCATCAGAGATCCACTGTATGGATGACAAAACATCCCAAACAGTTCTCTAGCCAGACAAATGGCATAAGATAAAGGCAGACATCACCAAAAGGACAGCTGGTTGTTATTAAAGACTTCATAATAACAGGATCTTGACCACTGAGCCACATACCTAGGCTACATATATATGTACTCAACCTTAACAATAGTCTCCCACCACACAAGCACTCAAAAGGGGGTTTGGGGGTAGCAAATGTAATGTCCTAGCAGGAGAGATGACAATTTGGGTCATCATCAAAGCCTAAATGAACTGTTGTGCATGGAATTCTTCTGTCCATAGGGAACATACTGTTTACATTTGGGCTTCTCTGCAACCATACAAACAAGAAAGGTTTGTTTAAATTAGAGCTGGGATTTTGTAGCGCAGCTCTGTGGCCACAAAAGTGCAGGATATACCAGGATCCTGCTGCCTCATTGTGTGCAAGGCAAGGTTCCAGCTTGACTTTTGTACTCAACTGGTAAAAGGAGGCCAATTTTTTTTTCCACTTGTAATGAAAACCCAGGTGCAAATTGCTTCTTTTCTGTCAGACCTGCAAATCACTCATTAGATCACACCAGATCCACTCCAAGCCCTTTTCTTTGAGTGTACAAGTTGTACAGGTCTCATCTCTTTGCACATCAGACATGGTCCTTCTAAACACCTTAAAGGGTCTAGAAGGGGAAGAGTCATGTTTTCACCTGAGATCATGCAAAACACATTTAGATCATCACCACAGAGCTTGAAGAACTACACCACTACCCTTCTAATGACCAGCACTCAACACAAAAGAAACTTACCTACTACCATAAGTGTGAATTCAAACCCTCTCTTCACAGACTTCCTGTAAACTTGATTTGGCAGGTTTGCAAACCCCACATATCCTTCAAGGTTCTTCTGTTGCTAAAGGAAGAGATATTCAGGGGGAAAAAAAAGGGTTAGAAGAAAAACCTGTAACTTATTTTGCCCACATTTCATTTTTGTAGTTAACAATCATCTCAGTTTTACATTTGTGCTACAGAACCATAGAATGGGCTGGGTTGGAAGGGACCTCCAAAGGGCATCTAACCCAACCTCCTCTGCAGCCAACAGGGACATCCTCCACTAATCAGGCTGCACAAAGCCTTGTCCAGTCTGACCTTGAATATTGATTGTGAATAGAATAGAATCAACCAGGTTGGAAGAGACCTCCAAGCTCATCCAGTCCAACCTAGCACCCAGCCCTATCCAGTCAACCAGACCATGGCACTAAGTGCCTCATCCAGTCTTCTGAACACCTCCAAGGATGGAGCCTCAACCACCTCCCTGGGCAACCTGTTCCAGTGTTTCACTGCCTACTTGGTGCAGAACTTGGTCCTAACATCCAATCTAAATCTGCTCTTCTCTAGTTTGAAGCCATTGCCCCTTGTTCTATCCCTACAGGCCTTTGCAAAGTACCTCTGCAACCTTCTTATAGCCCAGTTCAGGTACTGGAAGGTCATTATTAGGTCTCCCTGGAACCTTCTCTTCTCCAAGCTGAACACCTCCAGCTCCCTAAGCCTGTCCTCAGAGCAGAGGTGGCTCCAGACCCCTGCTGATTTTTGCAGCCCTCCTCTCAACCTTGTCAAGGCTCTTAGCAACCCGATCTAGCAGAGGATGTCCCTGCTCGCTGCAGGGGAGGTGGACTGTGTCCAGTTCTGGGCTCCTCAACTGAAGAAAGATGTTGAGGTGCTTAAACGTGGCCAGAGGCTGGTGAAAGGCCTGGAGCACAGCCCTGTGAGGAGAGGCTGAGGGAGCTGGGGGTGTGCAGCCTGCAGAAGAGGAGGCTCAGGGCAGAGCTCATTGCTGTCTGCAGCTACCTGAAAGGAGTCCCAGAACTGGACACAGTCATGTAATGCTAACACACCACATCAGTTCTCCTTCCAGCTCAAAATCAGCCTTCTCTTTGAACTCATAAACTCATACAAGGTAAGAGAGGAACATCTAAGGATAGCCAAGCTGAGGCCAAGTGTTACAGTTTCAAATTCAAACACACACAGTGCAACAAATGTTATTACTTTGGGAGAGTGATTGGCATTGGAATGGGCTGCCCAGGGAGGTGGTGGAGTCTCCGTGGCTGGAGGTGTTGAAGCCAAGCCTGGCTGGGGCACTCAGTGCCATGGTCTGGTTGATTGGCCAGGGCTGGGTGCTAGGTTGGGCTGGATGCTAGGTTGGGCTGGATGAGTTTGAGAATCATACAGTTGCTGGTTAATTTTATGATTCTGTGGTAACTCTTGGGTTGTTTGCCCTGTTAAGCAGCTCTATTTGCACCTGTGATTTATATAAAGAAAATGTTCCTAAACAGGAACACCTCTGAAGTGTCACACTTGGCATGAATGCTGTATTTAATGAGAGCAGGAAAGAGCCCTTTTAGAAGGTGGTCCTGTGCTCCAGGCAGATTCCTGGTATACCCAAGCCAACTAAAACTGGAGCTCTGAACACACTGATTTTTGAATGGCTGCATTTATTCCTGACTTGCTACTTCTACAGCCCAAACCAAACCAGTCCCTTAAATTCCTGCAACAGCTCTAGAAGAAGTTACTCGCTACTTTTTTGGGTTGAGGCATCAAATTATATCTATAGAATCAGAGAATCAGTCAGGGTTGGGAGGGATCACAAGGATCAGCCAGTTCCAACCTCCCTGCCATAGGCAGGGACACCTCACACTACATCAGGCTGGCCACAGCCTCATCCAGTCCGGCCTTAAACACCTCCAGGGATGAAGCTTCCACCACCTCCCTGGACAACTCATTCCAGCCTCTCACCACTCTCATGCTGGAGAACTTCTTCCTAACATCCAGTCTGAATCTAAACACCTCCAGCTTTGCTCCGTTCCCCCCAGTCCTGTCACTCCCTGACAGCCTAAAAAGTCCCTCCCCAGCTTTCTTGTAGCCCCCTTCAGATACTGGAAGGCCACAAGAAGGTCACCTGGGAGCCTTCTCCTCTCCAGACTGAACAGCCCCAACTCCCTCAGTCTCTCCTCATAGCACAGCAGCTCCAGCCCTCTGCTCATCCTTGTGGCCCTTCTCTGGACACCTTCCAGCACATCCACAGATCTCTTGTACCAGCGGCTCCAGAACTGGACACAGTACTCCAGGTGAGGTCTCACCAGCGTGCAGTAGAAGGGCAGGATCACTTCCCTCACCCTGCAGCCCAGGCTCTGGTTGCTCTCTGGGCTGCCAGAGCGCACTGACAGCTCCTATTGAGCTTCATGTCCACCAGCACCCCCAAGTCCCTCTCCTCAGGGCTGCTCTCTAACTTCCATTTGTCATGGTGCCAGGTGAGAGCTCATGTTTCTAACACTTAACTCCCCCACAACTTTTAAATCCCTTCCTGATTGTCACCCAGTTGCTACTTCAGCTCAGTTTCAGTTCACCTACTAAAACCCCTAGTGCTCCCTCTTCCACACTAACACATCTGGATGAAAGCAATACTTACAGCTACTTTGTGAACAACACGTTCCCATCATTTCCAGGGGTGAAGGTATTGACAGAACACATCCAGCAGCAGAGCAGCAAAACAGTGGAGGTGTCCCATTGCAGCAGTGAGTCCACAGAGGTGCAGCAGCAATCCAGAAAGGCAAATGGGTGGTGTGGGGAGAGAGGAAAGGCAAAAAAAAAGGAAATGTTACTTACATTGGACCAAAGTTACTCACATCACTTTCCAGCCAGTAGCCTTAGTACACACTGGTTTATGTCACTTCAGTCTGTTTGACACAGAGGGCAGCTTCATTTTACAGTAACACTCTGCATGCCACCTTGCCATTTAATGATCAACACAGGCAGTTCTTCTCTAACTCTAACTTCTCTTCTTCTTGTTCTAACTCAGGCTGGCCACTGAGTGTGGCTTTTGCTTGCCATACCCTCTCTGAACCTGTAGTAGGTTCATGACAACTATTTTTTTTCTTCAGAGGCTTTCACCACAACATGTAATCTCATGACACAGAATTGGCAGGGTTGGAAAGGACCTCAAGAATCATACAGTTCTAACCCCCTGCCACAGGCAGCGACACCTCACAGTAGATCAGGTTGCTCAGAGCTACATCCAGCCTGGCCTTAAAAACATCCAGGGATGAGGCTTTCACCACCTCCCTGGGCAACCTGTGCCAAGCTCTCACCACCCTCATGCTGAAGAACTTCTTCCTAACATCCAATCTGAATCTACCCACTTCTAGTTCTGCTCCATTCCCCCCAGGCCTATCAATACCTGATACCCTGAAAAGTCTCTCCCCAGCTTTCTTGTAGCCACCTTCAGATACTGGAAGGCCACAAGAAGGTCTCCTGGGAGCCTTCTCTTCTCCAGACTGAATAACCCCAACTCTCTCAACCTGTCCTCACAGGAGGGGAGCTCATGGCCTGGCTCAGGAGCAGTGTGGCCAGCAGGACAAAGGAGGTTCTTCTGCCCCTCTACTCAGCACTGCTCAGACCACACCTTGAGTGCTGTGTCCAGTTCTGGGCTCCTCAATTCAAGAGAGATGTTGAGGTGCTGGAAGGTGTCCAGAGAAGGGCAGCAAGGCTGGGAAGGGCCTGGAGCACAGCCGTGAGGAGAGGCTGAGGGAGCTGGGGGTGTGCAGCCTGCAGAAGAGGAGGCTCAGGGCAGAGCTCATTGCTGTCTGCAGCTACCTGAAGGGAGGCTGTAGCCAGGTGGGGTTGGGCTCTGCTGCCAGGCACTCAGCAACAGAACAAGGGGACAGAGTCTCAAGCTGTGCCAGGGCACATGGATGTTAGGAGGAAGTTGTTGGCAGAGAGAGTGATTGGCATTGGAATGGGCTGCCCAGGGAGGTGGTGGAGTCGCTGTGCCTGGAGGTGTTGAAGCCAAGCCTGGCTGGGGCACTTAGTGCCATGGTCTGGTTGACTGGCCAGGGCTGGGTGCTAGGTTGGACTGGATGAGCTTGGAGCTGTCTTCCAACCTGCTTGATTCTATGATCACTGAGTACTGAGCTGATGACAGAGTGAACTATAGACAAGCACAAGACCTTGCTCAGGAACTTTAACATGTTCACAGCTGACCACTAAGTGTACAGCCCAAAAGCAGCCCATGAGTGTTTCATGTAAACTCACCACCTTCCCTGCACTTCAACTAGCATTTCAGTTGCCAAGTCCTTGCAGTTGTCCACCATCTCTGCTCTAACCTAGCCCAGATGAAGGCAAGCCACACAATTACCAGTCTGACCTTAGCTGACTTTTGATGGATCCACTCTGTGCACTCAAAGTTATTTTAATGTAGGCCTCCCTGGAGCAAAATGTCAAAGCCCACAGGCAGCAGGCTGGGGCTTCAGATCCATCAGCTGAATCGATGGACTAATAGCAAGCTGCTGTAGCTATGCAAATGAGTGAAACCAGAGGAGGCAGCAGCAGGGGCTTTCCAAGGACCTTCAAAGAACAACACTGGCAATAAAAGTTCTCTTTTCCTCATTTTCTCTCAAGTCTATTACCTTGGTTACTGCCCAGACATTGTAATTCACATCTCTCGTTTAATCTAGAGTATTATATCCAGTGCTGGGCTCCACAGTTCAAGAGGCACAGGGATTCTACTTGAAAGAGTCCACGGGAGGGCTACAAGGATGCTGAAGGGACTGCAGCACTGCCTGAGGAGGAAAGGCTGAGAGCTCTGGGGCTGCTTAGTCTGCAGAGGAGAAGGCTGAGAGGGGATCTCAGCAATGTCTATCAATAGCTGAGGGCTGGGGGTCAGGAAGGAAGGGACAGGGACAGCCTCTGCTCATTGTGCCCTGGCACAGGACAAGGGGCAAGGGATGGTAACTGCAGCACAGAAGTTCCACCTCAAGATGAAGAAGAATTTCTTGACTGTAAGGGTCCCAGAGCACTGGCACAGGCTGCCCAGAGAGGTTGTGGAGTCTCCTCTGGAGCTTTTCCAGCCCTGTCTGGATGTGCTGCTATGTGACCTGTGCTGGATTCTCTGGTCCTGCTCTGGCAGGAGGGTTGGACTGGAAGATCTCCAGAGGTCTCTTCCAACCCCTAACATCCTGTGGTCCTGTAATCTGTGCTGTATCTAGGAATAACAGATCCAAAGTAAATTTCCAGGTACTACCACCTGAGCCAAAAGATGACAGCCTCTGGCACAAGGTCTGCTGCTAAATGCAGCTGCTGTGCACTGGTAGTAACCAGCAGCCCATTACACGTTATGAAACTCCTCAAGGATTTATGACCCAGCCAAACTAGCAGCAAATATTAACAAAGACAGCTAGAGGGGAAAAAAAAAAAGATGGTGGAGCCACCAAAGCAAAAGAATTTGCACCTAAGACTTCAATCAAGCTAAAATCCATCTTTTCAGTGCTTTCAGCTCATTTCTGCCTACTCTTGAGTCACAGGATGTCGATTCAATTTCCTATCATCATGCTAGGAGTAAGAGCAGCTCAGCAGTTTCTAGTTTTACATAGGAAAACAAGGCTATAAAACACTGTATTTATATTTCCTCCAATACAATAATGTTTTATTTTCTTCTATCAGTGCTAGATGTTTCCAGTCTCCACATCAGCCTCCCAAACTTTAGGTTTAGAGATTTACCTTACCAACAATGCAACCAACCTATGCAATCCACATTTAAAACAACTAAAGAGATCCTCCCCCACAAGCAAACCCAAAATCAAGACCCTGCCAGTAAAACCAAAAAGAAAGATCTCCCCAAGCAAAAATCAAGACCCCCCCCCAGAAGCAAAATCAAAACCTCCAAGCAAAACCAAATCAAGACTCCCAAACAAAATAAAACCAAGACCCTCAAGCAAAAGCAAACCAAGACCCCCAATCAAAACCAAATCAAGACCTCAAGCAAAACCAAAATCGAGACCCCAAGGAAAACCAAGGAGGCAGTGACAAGTGGAGTCACTCAGGGATCAGTCCTGGGACCAGTCTTGTTCAACATCTCTGTGGGTGCCATGGGCAGAGCATCGAGTGCAACCTCAGCAGGTTTGCTGCTGACACCAAGCTGTGTGGTGCAGCAGCCAGGCTGGAGGGCAGGGATCCATCCAGAGGGACCTGGACAGGCTGCAGAGGTGGGCACAAGCCAACCTCAGGACGTTCAACAAGACCAAGTGTGAGGTCCTGCAGGGTTGAGGCAATGCCAAGCACAAATCCAGGCTGGGCAGTGAGTGGCTGGAGAGCAGCCCTGAGGAGAGGGACTTGGGGGTGCTGCTGGGCGAGAAGC